>APFE030226380.1:94469-149082 GCA_000404065.3 Pinus taeda | reverse complement strand
TGAGGCAACTGGAGAAGACACCTGATTTGGATGCCATCTCATTGGATGGGATTGACACCACTGTTGCATGGAGGGTCGAGGACGAGAGGCCTCTCATGGAGTCTGCTGAAGATTGGTTAGGGCAGGATGTTGTGGAGGGGGAGGAGGAGCAGGAGCAGGTGGAGGAGCAGGGGGAGGAGGAGGAGGAGGAGGAGGAACAGGGGGAGGAGGTGACACCGCCTGCCCGGGCTACTGCCACCAGTAGAGGACGTGGTCTACCTCCTGTACCTCCTATTTCTAGTTCTTCAGCTAGTAGAGCACATCAGACTCCACTGCCCTCTCCACCAGCATAGACACCAGCATCTACATCGAGAGGGAAAGGGAAAGGGAAAGCTATTGCATTTTCTCGCAAGGGGGGCAGAGGAAATCAATAGGATTAGAGTCTAGACTTTCATTTTATTGTATATGACATTATGACATGATGAGATACTGATACATATTTTTTGTTGATATTTTGAAGCTGAGTTGGGACTCAGGAGTCAGGACTTACTATTCAGGACATGATTCAATGTTATGTGTGATTTTAGCACTAGAAATGATATTAAACATCTTATATATTAGTTTTTTTATCATATTTATGTGTCAATGTATTTATTTTATGTTGTAGATGGTTTAGATATTAAAAAATTTGAAAAAAATGAAAAAAAAAATGAATATTTTTGTACCAAACGATTTTTTTCCCGATTTTTCCGTTTTTTTCCGCTTCGTTCCCCGCGCCGATTTAATCCCGCTCTCGCTTTTAATAACATTGGTCTAAACATGTACCATTCTACAAAGTAGTTTTGATTTTAAAATATCACAATGCAATAATTGAAGAATTTCAAGCAAAGGATGTAATTTTCATATTTTATTGTTTTATTGAACAATTAGAAGTAGAATCTGTATTTTCCAAATCTTATCATTTGGAGGATTACATTAAAAAAGACCACCGAAAACTTTAACTTAAACCAAGCTGCTCCCCAGCAATAAGAAGCAGTTTAAAAGACAACTGAAAACATTTCAAACCTTGTATAAAATTCAACAATGAAAAACTTGAAGTTGAACCTTCAGTGTATATTGGCTGGAACTATCAGCATTCAAGTCACCAAAATACACGATATTTAACAGAAAGTTGGACAAAGCCAGCAACAAAAAAGTGAACATCTAATTTTATTTAATTATAAAAAATCTATGAAAAAATCAAATGATCTGTATCGAGGAACTGTAGTCTTCTACATGTCTTTACACAGTGATTGAACTGACACAAAATCAGACGATCCACCATTGTAACAATTCTCCGCTTATCAACACACAAAATATGAAGAGCGAAACTAAACAATAAATCCTTTATTAAGGTTTTCTATAAAAGTTTGAATTTCGCGGAACAAGAACACCCTTCCCAAGCTCCAGATAATCCAATTAACCGCCTGCATGGATATACAATAAAATAGGCTCGGCTGTTATTTGACTTCGTTGAATTTAGATTCTGTTCCTCTAAAATCGAGCATGACATTTGGGATGTAAAAATTTCCATTCTTTGCAGAGCAAAACTATAAACAATTAGGCACTCGGTCTATTGTCGAAAGATAACTAACTCATAACAGAGGCCATGTGTTATCAACATGGATAATCAACATAAAAAAGCACCATAAATAGCAAAGTATTCTAAAGATACATCCAACGTTGGCATGCTGCAATACAATTTCATCTTAGTAGAATATTAACGAACCCAGAACCCACATATATTGGTATACATTAGATCACCGTACGTGTTAAGAAAGAAATCTCAATGAACTGAAAATTGTAGATTACCCGACACTTATAACTCCGTGACCCTGGTCTACATGGTGAATTCTTTGACATAATCGAAGGATTATATGACCCGACACTTCTAACTCCGTGCCCTGGTCTACATGGTAAATTCTTTGCCATAATCGAAGGATCATATAACGAAGATTAGCATCACATACGAGTTACTTTCATTTAAAATTTGCATCTAACTTCCACAGACTTCACCAAAAATGAACAAAGCCATTGCACCATGGCCGGATATTAGTCTTTTGAAAGACAAATCTAGGTAACAGTGGCCATTCAAAATAATATTAATATATATAGCAATCATCTTCCAACAAAGAAATATAACAAAATGCTTCAATCGGTACAAGAAAAGTAAAGGTATCAACCCTTTTGCATCGGAGTGAAAGCTGATATATATGTACTTAAAGCATCCTGGTATGAAAATCAGGTACATTGCAGAACACACCACTGGGGAAAGCATATTAGTTGTTTAATCACACCGAATTGTTAACAAGTAATCAAACACACTGTAGCATCCCCTATCGAATCATAAAGGCAAACTGGTTTTATGATACAGTAATTAATACTCAATACCCCAGGGGCCCAGAGTATGCAATATTAGAAAATACTTGTCAGTTCTTACCAAGGCACAAACTGAACAAGTGTGTACCTTATAATTATATTACACAGTGGGCGCATGATACCTAGTAATCCAGCGATCCAACAGATGTAATTGCAGAACTTAAATTACGAGAGTCCTGCCTAGTGACATAATCCTCTGAACTACTGCTTGCTTGCCGTTGTGTTGGAAATGAGCTCAATAGTTCCAAACCTTCCTGAGTCATTTGCTGCACCTCTGGAGGAGAGAGTATTTTAATAAACCAGACATTATTAACGAACTCCCTGAAAGGACAAACTTAAATCAGAACATAATAATAAGCCTACATTGACAGATTAATCAGAGATGAGAAAAAACATGTCAGTTATCTACCAAAGTACAAACAGGAACACTACAATTTAGGTAAAAATTAACCGAACTCAATGAACATATATATCTAACTTTCATAAACACAGTAGACATAAACATACTCCCAAGGATCATCCCCAAGGAGAAGGGCATCCTTCTCCTTGTCGACAAATACAAGCTGCCAGCCTGATCTTAGAGGGTCCTCAAGCTGGCCTACTTCTAGGCCAAACATGCGGGCAAGTTCACTGCGCAGCTCTGGATAACTGCTGAAGCGTGAGATATCTAGCGATCTCCCGACTGACCCTTGCTTATAAACCTGTGACAACAGCAAAACTTGTTCATAGTTCATTCCCCCAAAATGAAAACTACAAGAAGCAAGAGGAAGATGCAAGAGCAGAAGACTAGCCTTTATGAAGGTTCTTGTAGGTGCATTCATCTGTCCCAAATTTTCAGTGGGTGGTAAAAGTCCACTTTCATCTAAACATGCAGAAGCACTGATGTCTGAATTCAATGAAATATTGGAACCGGAAGCACAAGGAGGTGCATTCAAATAATTAGAAACACCAAATTGCATGACTGCATCAGTACTGCTGCCAATACTCCTCATGTTTGATACTGTATTAGGACCAATCAAAGACGAGGAATCTATGTTGACACCAAAAAGAAGGTGGCTCTGAGAATCAGAGTGAATTCCTTCCTGCTCCGGAGGGCATTCTCTTGATGCAAATTGAGGTAATGACATTGGCATGGATGATGATGGAATATTAGACTGGCCAAGAGATTCTGTTTGGGGCACAACACATTGACCTCCTGAAGGAAGATGTTCAACTTGTCCACCTGGATGACAGGGGACCAAATTATTTGATAAAAGCTTTTGAACCCATGAAGTAGAGGAAATTTGGCAATCACGGGGAATACCATGTCCTGTTAACATTCCCACAGGCTGATGGACTACAGAGCTAGTGCTGGGCAAGTTCAAATAGTTGGAATTTTCTCCTCCAGACGAAGAGCCTAATATATTTTGAAGAGTAGATATAGTTGGAATCGTCATAGCTGAAGAAAGATTTCCATTCGAATCTGCAAATAATGGTTTTGGACACATGGATGATGGCAATGTTATTGCTGGCTGAGATTGGGATGAAGGGATTTGGGACAAGGCACCACCAACATTTGGAACTTGAAATGGTTGTTGGCATTGTTGTTGCTCAGACAATGGTTGCTGCTGATCACTAAAACAATGCTGCAGTTGTTGCTGTAAAAGATGATGCTGAGATGAGTTTTGCTGTAACTGATGCTGAAGAAGATGATTTTGTGGGGATTGTTCCTGTAAGTTCTGAGCTTGCTGCTGAAGAATATTTTGTTGTGGCGCCTGTTGTTGCTGAAAAATATGCCTCTGTAACTGTGGACTCGACCTACATTGAAACTGTTGAGGTTGCAAATGATGCTGCTGTTGAAACTGCAAGAGCTGTTTGGATGGATCAACACTTCTCATTTCCTGTAAGGCTGCAGCAGCCATTGCTTGGTATACATCTGGTTGCATCCCTAGCAAACTGGAATCAAATCTCTGTTGCATCCAATGATTCATACCCATTCCTTGGAAATTCAAAGCCTGAACACTCCGATCCCCACTATCATCCCTCATCCACATGAAAGGTGTATTTATGCCACCATCATCCTCCTTAATACCTGCATTAAACAGAAGCCATTTTCAACATTATCACGTAACATATAAAAATTAGAATACTGTGCAAAAGACATCATGCTGAAGCAAAAGCACGAATACAAAGTTACAAACACAAATAGTTTCGAAGAAAAAGGAGCAACGCATGAATACAAACACAACAGTTATGAAGAAAAACAGTAAAGCAAAAGCATTAATACAAAAACAAACAGTTGTATAGAAAAACACAAGTATGTTGAACAAGGGCATTTATACAAACACGCTATAAAGCATGTACAAGCAATAGATAACAAAATCCTAGATTAAAATAGTGAATCCAGAATTCAGGATTAAAAGCCAGTTTGAAAACCAGCAGTTCAATTTATTGATTACGAAATCACGATTATTTGCATATTATGCTGCCCATATGCAATTCCAAGCAACCAATACTCACTGCTCAGGTATATAAATACAACCACCAATCTACTGTAGAAGGAAGCAAAGCAGAATTATGTAGCAAATTCCTCTAGATTTGCGAGTTTACAGTCCTTTCAAGTGCACAGTGGCTAGATGTACAAGGAATGAGTCACCAGCAAATTTTCATTGTAAGCGCAAAACATTAACAACTACCATGCAACAAGCAATATATTCAGTTTCTGCAAATTTTAGAACAGTGACATCTTGTTATAATTATAAGGCTGCATATACTGTGGGCATGGTTTCATCGTTCATACAAAACTTGTGTTAATCACCACCAATATAATCTATTACACTACCAAAAGCTAGACTACAACAATATGTTGCCTACATCTTCAAGTTCATGACATAGAGATGGCTAACCTTGCTTCTAACATTCTATCGTTACTTGCATCAAAGTTAAAAATTTGCAGATAGCAAAAACAATACAAACAGTGAAATTTCCTTGAAATTGCAGCACCTGGAATTTATTCTCCTAACTGATTAGTAATTTAATTGTTTACGACAATTCGCGAATAAATCACATGACAATTCTTCACAATAAAAATAAATGCTGCAGAAGCTAAGTTGCATGAAGCGCTGAAACGTTTCATAGTTTCGGAAACGGGTACGTTTAGAAACGTCACTTCCCAAAAAAGGAAACGCCATATAATATATATCTATATATATATATATATATATATAAAGAATTTATAAATAAGTGAATAACACATTATCTTGAAATAAAAAAGGGAATAAAACCCATAGAAGGAAAACCAAGTATGATTACATGATGGTCAAGTTTCAGCCAATTTTCGGAGTTTCGGGTACAGGTACATCCCGAAACGCCGGGTTCTTAGAAGTTTCGTGCAACATAGTGCAGAAGTAAATTAAGAACTCAAAAATAGATGTGCACACATAAAAATCGACACAATAATTTTGGACATTAAAGTCCCTCAAAAAATCCTGAAGGAAAAACTGGTGCAACAGATGAGGGTTTATTTTATTATTATGCATCAAGTTTGGAGAGTACAATAATCTGGATTCCTAATTGACAATCCTCTGGAGAATACACTGGCAAAGATATCTAGGAGATATTGTCCCCACTGCAACTCAACTGGGCCTACACCGGCCTGCTCGCATTCCTCCAGAAATGTGCACTGTTGGCCTAGAAATAACACACATTGCCTGTTAGCTGGCTCCAAATGAGCTGTCCAACCTCCCTCTTTGGAGAAATTCACTCTGCCTCCCAGATGATCTCTCCAACAACACGCACTAAGGTTTCTGGCTGCTCGCACTGGCTTCTGCAACCTCTTCTGCAGATAATTTGGCTTCTTTCCTCTTGCCAATCTCGCACTGTAGATCCTCTGGAAATCTCTGTCTCTAAGTCTCCATTGCTCCCTCTCTCTGATGGTCTCTTTCTCTGGCTCAAACTTCTCCCTCGGAGAATCAATCCAACTGGGTAGCTCGATCTGCCTTAGCTAACTCGCTCTCCCTTTGTTGGAATTTCTAAGTTGAACTCATTACAAATTCTTCATGTACTATTTGATTTATTTCTTCCTACTTGTTTAATTACTTAACAAGTTATTTACCATGTAAATACTGAAAATAAACACAAGTACATCTACAGATCATCAACTAAAAGAAAAGAAGCACACAAGTGACACTGTTATTTTTGGACCAATGTCCACAGACAAGCCCAATGCGAGAAAACCAACGCAGCTATTTAGAGGGTTTTATTATTATGCAGTTTTTAGAATACAACCAAGGTGCCTAAAATGGCTCACCCAAGAGAGAATGCCCTTCGCAATAGTACCTCTCCTCGGAGACAAATATTCCGATTGATCAAGCACCAGATGAACGATCCCACAGCAACAATTGCACCTTCCACTGCTCTGCATCACTATGGTAGGGATTGTGTCACCCTACCCAGCTCACCAGCACCCAGTGTGTCCCACAAAATCCTCCTAGCGCTGCCTCTTGGCCCTGCGTCAGCTCTGCTGGCCTCTGCGCAACTTCTAGAGCTTCTGCGTCAACCCTTAGACCCTCTACGTCACACACGCTGGACTCTCCTGGCTCTGCGCAGCTCCTGGCTGCCTCTACGTAGCACCTAGTTGCCTTTGCGTCAACCTCTCCCAGCTCTGCGCTCTCTCTAGTACCAACTCTGCCTCTCTGTTATGTATTCACTACCCCTCGTTGTTGATCATTGATTCTATCTCTCTTAGCAAACCCCACTCTAAAAAATAGAATGACTAATCACTTTAGTGTGTTCTCCAACTAATCTTCAAGCCTCCTCTTATACTTTTCTCGTTGGTCCATCAACGACCGAGATTAAATCTCTAGTCAACAGCTAAAATCAGATTTGACTTGATCCATGACTTTTGCAACTTTCTAACCCAGTTTTATATTAATACCCATTAATATTTTATTTTTCCTAAGTTTAGACTTAAGAACTCCATTAAAAATATTAATTATTTTAAAATCTCCCAAACCGGTTAGAATCTACCCAAACCATTTCTAGGTCTTGGAAATGTCATGTGCTTTAGCCTCTCCACCAATTTTCATGGCTAGAGCACATCTGGTGCTACCCCAAATCAACACCCTCTTGTGTCTTTCTCCATCCCATCATCTTGCTCTTATAATCTCTCGCTAGAGTTTCAATGGCCAAGATCTAATAGTGATCAATGGCTAAAATCATCTTAGACTTGATCCAAGCATTTTATGGAAGTCTCTAGAGCATAAGTCAATCTCCTCCATTAATTAATCAATTTTCCCAAGTTAGACTTAGGCATTTTTAATTATTGATCAATTAATTTAATTGAGTGGTTTCTAGGTGTTTTCTCTCTAAACATTTTATGGGTTTTGGAGATCTTGTATTCCTTAGCCTCTTAGACATAAATCGAGACTAGATTCTGGAACACCTGTCTGATGCTACCATATCGTCCAAAAACTAACAAACAGTACAAAAAAATTAGAGACCTTGCCTCGACTATAACCAATGGAGGTGTTAGGCCCTAAAATTGTCATTACTTTAAGTTATGTAGCAATGTACATGAAAATGATGATGCATTATGAGGGTTATGTAATAATTATGAGGCATAAGCTGATTAGTGGACATGTGTCGCTAACATACCTATGTGTATTGTGTTTAGAGTACACTCGTGAAACAAAATGTTCCCAATAGAATCAGTGTGTGTCGCCTCACTGGTAAAAATAGGGTCCCTAAAACTAAATCGCATCATCACCACCGGTGTAATGCAGACAGTTTATCTTGAGTTCATTCCTTGCTGAAACAGTTCTCCACAAGGCTGCTGCCACTGCACACACCACTCTTTCATTCTTGAAGTGGCATGCTTTTACAAAGAAAAACCTGCATCCATGGTAAGCTGGGAGAATACAATGATGGTGCCTTCCATGAAGGAAGAGTTATAGATCAAGGTGTTTTTAGAGACAGGTTGGTTCCATTTCATTATCCACTCTATTGCATGCGACAGTTTGGTGGTCCAATCCACCAAGTTCTAATCGACGAAGGGCTCAGCCGTTGTAATTCACTAATCAACTTGCATGAATCCTTCAAAAAAAATACCCCAAGCTCTAAGACTTTGCAATCCTATATTTTACTTCCCCATGCATACAAACTGGGAAAAAGCGATCCTTTATGCACTCCAGTAACAGCTCAATGGCCAGAATCAAATTCCACTTGCAAGTTGCAACCATGTCAAAATGAGCTCTAGTAGACAGTTGCATTTTAACATTACACAACCACCAACTTCTGACAACTAGTCTGCTGAACGTGTTCCCAACATTTCAAGGTTCTGTTATATTCAGCCATGCTCTATATAGAACCACCTTTCTCATCACAAAATGTCGCCATTACAACCAATGTGTTCAATGAAAGACAACCTGTCCTTGCAATCAACTGGTTTGAGAGAAATTAACTTGTATAAATGTCACTAATTGCAGTACATTTGAGCTTCATAAAGTGAGAACAATAAGAAACCTCTGCCCTCCCTTGAACCCTTGATCAAACTTTCTATCATTGCTTTGAAGTGTAAGGATATTTATATTAAGTTTACATTATAGTCAAATTAATGTTACAAAAATGCCCCTTGGTACATGAAGCATTGCAGGGGGTCTTCTGGAGTTGACTCAGACTCAACCAATAGTTACCAAATTTGGCCTTATGGGCAATCCCTGATAGGATATTGGACAGATATGACCATACCTTTGTTCCCATAGATACAATACGTACAAAAAAAGCCTCTAGATCCGTCTTTAACAATAATACCAAATCGCATATGTTTGAGTAGAATTGAAAAATAAATAGCCCATGTGAAAAATATTGCCTGCTTTTAATGGTGGATTCAGTTCACTATTGATATCTGAATCAATCCTGTTATCAGTGGAATCATCAGCTAATGGGTTGTGCGCTGGAGACACAGTCTTTCCCAATAATTAATAACCAGTTGCACTCTTCCATCTAAAAGACGTACAATGCAGGCCATCATTCTAGCCATATAGCTGTCTGTGCAAAAGGAAATGACAGCATAGCTATATGAAAAAATTGAAGATATTAAACCATTATCAAGAGTCAGGATTAGAGAAGAGAGTTAAATAAATAATTGCAATTTTTCGCCACCAATCCCTGTATTTGCCCAGCCTGCTAGAGTCCTTAGAGTCCCACTACATCCACAAGTCACCATCTCATAGCCTGTTGTCAGAATCTCTCTGATTGGTATTCACCTTATGCATCAGGCAAACTTTAAAACCAAGTAATAAAGAACAAGGATCCATATCAATATATTCTTAAGTATTAACTTTTAATTATATAATACATAGTTGTGGCAGACTATGTTCTCTCAAATGTTGCCTTATACAACAAAATTGTTAACCTTTTACATCTTGGATGTTCTTTACCACAAACCCTTCGTAACTCTAAACATTGCCCTGCATAAAAATCCCACAAAGATAATGTTGAGAAATCTAGGACATAACAATTAAGTGATTTTTCTTCTATTAGTAACAGCTTGTGAGTGCTTTTTACTTCTTTAGATTCAGATCTTCTTTTACTTAGATTATTAGTGTTCTTCTTCATCAAACAACTACCAATGCAAAAACCATAAAAAGACAAGAGACAAGACACACAGAATATAGGCTATCATCTAGGGCCCAAACCTCTCCTACTTGAGAGGAAAACCCAAACAAATTCTTCTTCTTATAGAGATTCCAAACGACAAATACCAAAACCAAGACCCTTGACCTATTTGCCACTCCAAAACCGAGGCAAAAGTTCCCTTGATGAGATCCCTAGACAACGACAGTCAATCTTCTGCTCCTTCCCTTTTCTCGGCTCCTCTTCCACTTCGAGCTCCTTCTGCTTTAAATCTTCGGCCTCATTGAATTAGGTCTGCAATCCTATTTCAGAAACCCAATCTGCAAAATCCTATGCCTTGATTTTCTTCGCTTTGGATAGGGTTTCCTTATTGGTTGACTCGGCTCCCTTCCTGATTTGACCTTCCTCTCGGCTACCGTAGAGCACTGCAATTACTCTCAGCTTTTTCTGCTGCAACTTATCTCTTGCTTCCTCACATGTGCGGAGGATATCAACCCAAAAACAGACCAGAAAATAATCTCGGATTATACTCTTCCTCCTTTGCTTGATAATAAACTTCCTCACTGCACTTTGCAACTTTTACTTCAGAGTTATGATGATCGAAATTCTCTCTGAAATTGTCTCTGAAATAAGGCCGAGTTGCCCTATTTATAGTTGCTTGCCATCATAATAAGCCGACATGACTGCAAGTTGGGCCGACTCATTTGATCGAGATATAATTATCCTTCTTGAAGCCGACTTGAGGAGTAGAATTTGCTTGGTCTTGGACGGCCTTCCTATACATTTAATGACTTGTACAAACGTGTAACATGCCCAAGAAGGGTCCTTCATACATGACATAGACTCAAATTGACTAGATGACAAATCCTAAAGGCTCACAATGGGAGCCATCACTAAAATAAAATTCCTTGCTCATGAAACCCATGAAACAAGCATTACAATAATTTCATTTTTCTTCTTTTCATCAATTACATAAAATCATAATTACAGATGTCATTATGAAAACTGAACCTAGTTACACTTTTCAACAGATAAGTCTAATAACGAAAAGCACTTTATCTTTCACAACAACAAATCCAATCTTTTCCTAATGGATTTAAAAACGCAATTACATCTTCTACTATGCAAAAACAATATTGAGGAGCGTTATCATGATCTTGGAACAAACCTTCAATTTGTATTGACAAGTACTATTTGAAGCTTTTTGTAAAAATATCATCAAATGAACAACCCCTAGTCTCACAAAGATTGCAAGAGTGGTACGATCTTTGACAACCAACCTTATACATGTAGTCCCATAACCACCCTTTAAAAAAGCACCCAACCTCTAGAGTTCTTTATATATATGCAACTCTCCTTTGTCATTCTTTTATTCTTAAAAAGTGATTTTCCTGAGGGCACCGATCAAGAGTTTTTCTCTCTTCTGCTTGGTTTCTAAGTTGCCGGAAACGGCTACCCCAAAAAGGCGTTTTCCCGTTTCAGATCCGGATCCGGGAACGAAATGCCAGAAAAACGTTTTTGTGCCATTTTTTTTTTATTTTGGATACAAGACGTTTTTTTTAGACGACGTTTTTGTAGAAAAATTGTGCCGTTTTAAAAAATTGAAAACGTTTCATGAAAATCTGAAACGTATTTGTAAAAACTTTAAACGTATTGATTAAAAAAAAAAAAAAAAAAAACGTTTTTGAGGTATGCCCGCCGGGAACAGCTAACAGTACTACGCAAACCTAACTTACAAACTACGCTGCACGCATTACTAAACCTACGCTTTACTTGCTGCTGCCATAAGTTCATAACCCAGTCACAGTTTCCAAAACTGTTCAGAAACTGTTCAGTAACCAGTTTGGCCGTGGACAGAACTTTTTGTTATCCAATTTTTGTCGCAGGAAACAATGATGACCTGTGAATAGCCACTGTAAAGCAAGACCGTAAAATCTGAGAAATATCTTTGTGCGAGAGATTAAGCATAGCCACGAAAGAGGTACTTTTAAATTTGCATTTAATTTAATATTTAGTTTTTAATAGATGTATATATTTTGTTATTTTATTAATATATTTGATTTATTATTATATAATTCTATATTATTAATCAATTAGTTATATATAATTATATTATTTAGAATATTAAAATAAACTTCACCATGCATATTTTATCTTATAAGATTCATTGTAATCTATCTTAAAAGTATAGGAAACCAATTTTCATGGTAAATTGAGAAATTCAAAAGTGCTTACACTACAAGGTCCTATAATAATTGATCTTTTAAAATTTATTATGGGAATAATAGGTCTATCAACTGTCTTATTCTTCTATTTCAGAATGTAATATTGTAAATTGTTTAGTAGATTATATTTTCTTATTCATAAAATAAAATAATATTTTTTGATACTATATTTAATTTGTATGTTTAAAATAAAATAAAATTAGTATGTTTTCTTATGTAATATGTTGATGTATAAAGTTATGTTTATTTAATCTTTTTACAAGACAAATATTCATAGCATTTTCTCATTTTTATATATCTTAAAAGAGAATTAATAATAAATAATCTATGATAGAGTAGGAATTCCTCGAGGGCAATTGGGTGAGAATATTCTCATGAAGATTATTGAAATCTTAAATTTTTGGTGAAATGTTTGGAATCCATTGAACTCGGATTATATAGGTTTGGTTTTGAATTAAGATTTTATGGTTTTTTAGTAAATGTAATTTATGATGGTGTTTTAACCTTTAACTTTTAATCTTTTGAACAACCATATGAATTATGAGTAATGATAGTAGATTGCTGGTCATAGTTCATTTTGTACTTTGTACTATGTAGTAATTAGTATGCATTATTAATTTTGGTAATGATGGTGTCCGTGTAACTTGTCATGTTGATAACTTGATGTTTGAAATTTGAAACAAAAGTTTGATGATATGTTGAAACTTGAAACTTGAATCATGAATGTTATAATAATCTTTAATGATGATGACAATGTTGAATGTTTATGGCATATGTTGAATTGATGATGATGAATCATGATAGATCATAGATGATAATCTAGATTCTGAAATATGAATGGTAATATGAAATTTTTATATATATATATATATATATATATATATATATTATTTGCCGTTTCCTGCTGTATCGTATCAAGATTTTTTGAAAATTTGCTGTATCCGTTTCAAACCCCGAACCCGTACCCGTTTCCTGGTAACCAAGATATCTACATTGCACAATTTTGGGTTTGTGTTAATTCAATTCAATTTTCTTGCTATTTCTTGTGAATCTCAACACTGTTATACTACACAAAATGTTATCCGAGACCAAAAATTACAGCAAATTGTAGAAGTCACAACAGTGTTTCTCATAAAACAATCAAGGATCGACGTCGAAAAGGGTAAATGTGGATGGACTGGACAATGAAGAAATTACAAAAAATTGTACAAGTTACAACACTGCATGGATAAAAGGAAAAGAAGCTATACGGCATAAAACAATCACAGATTGATGTCGAAAATAATCAAATATGGATGGGATGTGAAATGAAAAGTGGCAGCAAGAGAGCACAGGACATCCCATTGCATGGTTTCATCACAAGTAAAGCCCTTAACTAGAACACTTTGAGGACAAAGCTATTAAAAAGGGGTACTGTTTTATGACCTTAATGAAGTATATAAAGGGTCACATGTCCATGTAATAGCAGATCAACCTGCTATTGAGTCTATACAGAAAATGTATGATAATATATATATATATATAATATATATATATAATAATTATGAAGGTCAAAAATTCTTCTTAGAAGGCACATTTTAAACTCCAAACATCCCCAAATGTGACAGTAACTCTGACTTTGCGAGTGTTTTAAGCTCTATTTCTTGCTCTAATCTATCCACAAATATTCCTCTAGCATAAGCATAGACATATCTGTGTGAAATTAAGATGCCACAGGAAGCAGTGAATGCTCTACTTGGTCATATCTGCTTTGTTTCTTGACTCCCAATTTTTCCTTCTCAGCAATAGATATGCCTCTTCTTATTTGTGTTGAAAAAAGTGTAACTAGGTTCGGTCTTCATAAATGTAATTTTAATCTTTGTACTTGTAAAAGAAAAGAATTGTTATTTTTGTCATTATCAAGAATGGGTTTCTTGCCCATTTGATAGGTCAAGCACATGTTTGAGTGCTTCTAGGAAAGTCAAAGAGTCAATGTAATTGTTGAAGACCCATGTGGGCATGTTACACTATGTAAACATATGTTTAGGGTGATCCTCCAAAGCAAAGACAAGTCTCCTCTTCAAGTTGGCTCAAAAAATGAATTTTGGTGCAATTAAAGTCAAGTCGGCCCAATAGGAGGGACAGACACGTATATATAATGCAGTTTGACCTCACAAAAATATCATCTAATCATCTAAAATCAGCGAAGAAGGATGAAAAAGAGGTGCGAAAAAGGAACTTTAAGGTGATTCTCGGGCAGCAAAGAAGAGGAAAAAGAAACAGAGTTTGGGAGGACTGTTTTAGGGCCTAATTCTGTCACATGTGGGAAGAAAGGAGAGCAGTTCTGCAGTCAAATCAGATCCACAAGGGCAACAACATAGTAGAGTTTCATTGGGCTAAGAAGTGACTCCAAATAGGCCTCCATCTCAAGCGCGGGAAGGGAGCAAGCAAAAAGGCCTATCTCAAGCCCTAGATCAGCCACACGTGCAAAGAAATCAGATCTGCACTAGGGTTAAGAGGATCAGCCTCTAAACTCAGAGATACACCAGAAGAAGAAGCTCATCATCTAGTCCAAGTATCAAGAAGAAGAAAGATTGCCAAGCGAAGGGAAGGAAGGCATCAAAGAAGAGGTCTCTAAGGAGACCTAGGGTTCTTGCAATTGCTGGAAAAGGAACGAAGGAGAGTGCCATCAGTTGCCAGAAGAAATGCGAAGAAAGAGATCAAGGTGCAGTAAAGTAGAAGGCATTGATTGAAGGAAAAAAGGTTAGTGTCAAAAGAGAGGTTGTGTCTTGTGCTTGGAGGATCTACTGGTCAACGGTGTAGGGTTTGGCATTTGTCAATTGAAGCTTCAATAAGAGAAATTTGCAGAAGGGTTTTCCCCTCTAGGAAAGAGAGGTTTTGCCCTAGCTGAGAGCCAACATCTTGTGTTCTTGTTTCCTTTTGTTTTGGTAATTGTTTGATGAAGTAAGAGAACACAAACTAATAATAATAAGAGAAGATTGTGTTGATAAGAAAAAGTAAAAAGTACTTCACAAATTGTTATCATCGTCAGACGAATCTTACTATAACCCAGATGCCCTAGGTTCTTCAACAATTTGAACAATAATCTTTAAACGGATTGTAAAAACCAATGGTTTTAAAATGCAGCCTTTGTAAATCTTAATTTGTTGTCTCAATGGTCAATTTCTTATATTGACCCTTGAAACATGTATTCTTAATTCTCGATCGTTTTGTGCAATAATTTATTTTAGTAAGAAAGAAATTTATTTAATTTAATGGTAAAAAAAAAAAAATTAAATTGGGTAAACAACCCAAAGGCTTCATGTCAACAAGAAGGATGTAACACCATGTGATAACTAATGATTGACAAACAAAAACACACGAATCATTTCCAGAAAGGACTAAACATATTTCATCAATAAACAACTCACGATAGATGATAAATACATTGCATATGTGACCACATAAAGAAAAAAATAAAAATGGTCAAATGAGCAAGCACATCCCTTGCTAATAACTTGACTAATATTAATCATATTTATTATAACTACCCAATTTCAGTTATAATATGAAATTATAATCTACCTATTTAGTAATACATTTATATATTAGATTTCATGTAACATATACCAAGATCGTCCTAAATAAAGTGATAGAGATGAATTTGTCGGCAACATACTCACCAGAGGCAGGGGGCAACAATCAAATTGACCTACTTAAGGTATCTTTGCATGGTATGGAAACCAACCAATTAGTAGAAGCATGTTCTTACCTTGACTATCATTGCCATGTGTTGCAAGAGGAGATATAATTGGATTGGAAAGATAAAAGGGAGAAACTAGAGTCTCGTTGTGTTTTTTGCAAGCAACTAGAGATATAGGAAGGATGGTTACACTCAACCCTAGTTGGCTTTCAAAGCTCTAGAGTTGAATACAAGGGTCGAAGGGTGCAAGAGGCAAGGCAAATGAAAATACACAAAAAGCAAATGGAAATATGTGGAAATCCACCCCAAACTAGAACCAAAAAAGATGAGATTGTTACCATAAACAGAAGTCAAAAACTTCATCATTTAGTGATTACCACTTTTACAATCTATAATCAAGCAAGAAAGAGCTCATATCCCAAACCATCTAGCCTATGAGGAAGTTGACCAGGCCATCCAAACCTCGACCAATGCATCCCTCACTTGGATCATTCAAGAGGAAGTGATTCTAAATACAAAGATATTTGACAACTTGGCATGTCAAGGTAATGGTGGCCTCCAACATTGGAAGGCAAGAAGTTGATCAGGTTCTAGAAATTCCTAAACAAATGGAAAAGAAATATAACAACTTCATCAATCCAATTCTTAGATCAAATTAAAAGAACAAACATCAGAAGAACTTGTTGAGGGGTACCATTGAAGGACTAGAGTCAAAGAACACTACAAATTCCGTCCACTTGGACATAGAGCGACAAGAATGATACTTAAGCCTTTTTTGTTTTCTTATATTTATATGAAAATGTTGATTTAGTTCTATGTTTATAGGCTTCCAACCTATTGGTTTATGGTCTCTTTTACTGTTAGTTTTCAAGTGGTAAGCATAGTTAGCTTTTAGGACTACAGTGGCCTCTAGACATAATTTTAGTTCAAAACTATTTTTTATTTTTCTTCAGATCTCGAAACGAGTGGAAGACAACAATACTATTACCTTTGGGTAGGGAAAATTTTAAGGGCCCATACTTATCTTTAAGTGTAGAAACCTTCGCAAATCTTAATAATTCTCAAAATGCCAATGAGACAAATTTTGAAAATATTTTGACAATAATATTCAAATTTTTAAGAATTTTTTATGGTTTCTATAAAATTTTGGCAATTTTCAGAGTAAATTACTTTTATCCTATAAAATTTGGGTGAATCAATTTGGTAAAAAATGGAAATTGGCAACTATTTTTTTTAAGAAAACATGGAAAATTAGTCCATGGGCAAAATTTAGCCCCTAAAATTTTTGTTGCTTTTTAAAAGATGTCCCTCGTTCTAAGAGACCTCACCCTCATGTGACTTTTTTAGTACTTTCTTGTATATTAATAGAATAGCTTTTGACATACAAAAGAAACATATCCCAACATTACTTAGTGTTCCATACAAGATAAATATCAAATTTTTAAATAGAATAAAATGGTCATGTACATAGTCCAACCTAGCAAAATACCAAAAAAAGTGATGAATATTATAAATATGAAACATGTAGTATAAATAATATAGATGTGAATATCATGGTTGTCTTGTATATGGCTATCCAAAAGTAATTTAGCCTCATTAGGTTCCCTTCCATCATCACGACCATCCTCCAATGTAATGTTCATTTACCAACACAACAAGTAAACTTCTCTTCTGATTTGAAATACCATTCTCATCAATCAACAAAGCATCCTCAACATCTATATTGCACCAAGTAGCAACTGCCTATAAATATATTGAATCCCTCCTAATCTGAAGGAAAATACTACTCTTCATAAAAACAAGTATTTTTACCTCCTTAAATGTGGGTAAGTTTCTTTTGATACAATGGATAAAATTGTAAATTGCCCACTCCTCTTAGCATCCAAGGAGCTAGCAAACCTAAATTGAAGAATGCATTGCAAGTCGTACAATGTTTAGAAACTCATACTTATATCCCTCAGAGTCCCTCACAAAGATATGTATGCCCAGAAAATTAGTTCTACAAGATCTAGACATTCCAATCTAATTATTCTTGCTTCCTCAAGATTGGGTATCTTAAATATGGCCCAAGTCACATATTCTATGTCCCTATTTGACTTTCACCACATTGATCGAGATTTGCTTCTGACACCTTGGGGCTTTTCAACCAACTTTGGCAACATACATATTCATACAAAACCCCTTCTCTTCATGACATTCGATCATTTGATCAAGGTCTTTGGTTGGTGTAGTCTCACTTCTCCTCAATTTAATGATTGTGCTTGTTGATTTGGCAATCTTCTCCCATGTGCTTGTATTGTTGGTCATCCCTTGGTTACATGTTTACTATTGTATTGGAGCATGCTATATCATTATGGTGGGGTTCATGTGTATACATGACACATGTTTATCTTAAATGTGCTACATCTTGTTCTTAGATGATGGTTTTAGCCCCCCAAAGAGTTAGAGGATGGTCTTAGGAAGCAGATGTTTCATAATATTATTCGAGTTTCTTAGTGACTTTTGCATGGTGTTGTTGTATTATTGGTGTCAGTAAGAAGGGTGTTCACAAGGTGCTCTTACAATTAATCTGTGGTGTTAACAAAAATGATGATTTGATGGATTAGAATTTCTATTGTCCCTTACTTTTATGATGTTGATGATGGATGTATTGTGGTTGTGCACTTTGCCTCAGTGATATCATAAGTGATATGACTTGACATTTGTAAGTTGTAACCTTTGTTGGACAACACCTAGTTGGAATATGTTTCATGATGCTAGTACCCTCACTGATGTACTTTTCCTAAGTTTGAGTTAAAATTTGATGTACATTTTTTATGGTCGAGCGTTTTCTAAGGTTTGATGAGGTTTTATCATGTTATAGTACTTTAGTGGTACTCCCTAGGTTAAAATCTATGTGAAGCTTTTATTTTGTCATTATGTTGTTATCATGGTGGGATTTTTGCTAGGAGATACATCATATTTCCATGGCAGAACAATTGTTGGAGTGCTCCCCTTATTAATGGCAGATATGTTCATGTTGATTTAATCATTTGATGACTCCTAGAAGATTGGACAATAATTGTATTTGAGCATTAATCTTTGTACGCACATGTCGACGTTCATTTAACCATTTGATGGTTGATCTATCCATTTTATCTACTTGGAAGTTAATTGCTTTAGAACCCTACTTCACTTCACAACTATTCACACTCGAGAGGGGATTAGCTAGAGGACCCTAAGGGTTTTGATGAAGTGCTCCCCTCTTCGGGACAACTTGCAAAGCTTATATGGTTATTTTATCGTCACTGGAAATGTCAACACACTTCTCTAGGATGCTCTTCTCTTGTGCACATAGTTTGGGGAAATTAGTTGATGGAATTAGAGAACAATACATGGTTTTGGCATGATGTTGATTAGTTCTAATAAAAATTGGCATTTCTTCCTTATGCATGCTTCACATGGAGAAAATGAATTATTTTTTGGGTGGTGGAGTCAGTTACAGGCCACATTTTTCTAGGGTGCACCTATCTTGGGTCCTCTCTCATCTTGATTTCTTGGATATTTTAGCAACACTTGTCATCTTTTGACCTTCATTGTGAAGCACCCTCACCTCTTTGACTTCGCATTTATAATATTTGATTTGACTTGCTTATGAAGAGATACTAATAGAAGGTCTATGGCATATATCGAGGGGCACACGTGTAAAATTACATGCATTTACTTGGTCTTCCCACTATTACTAGAGAATATCCGTTCGGGGGGGGGGGGGGCTTTATCTCCTTGGATTTCTACTTCCTTTTTTATGTAACACCATATCTACTTGGTATATTGCACATTCATCCATTGGGTTGGTTGCCTTGGGATTCACAAATGTGAGATCTTCTAGGTGGACCCTTGCTCACATCCTCCTAAGTTCAATATTATTTTATTATACTTTGCATGCATCCAAACTTGTAGGGTTAATTCTATGTGAACATCTTGCATGCTGACTTGGTTACCATGCCTACTTTTAGTTTTACACCCTCTTTTGGAGACTTTTTGATGTAACATTTTTACTATTCTTCGAGAAGGGAAAGTTCTTGACGAGAGACCTTTGTCCAATAAATTGTGACATGCGCAACCATGGTTTAAGGAGAGACCTAACCAATCCATTTTTATAATACTTTTTGGATTGTCAGCAGTTATATAGAAGATAATAATTCTTTATTGTGTAAGGGAAAAAACTCACTTTAGAAAGAAGAGATTTCTCTCCATTGTAATGCTTGTTCGGAATTTGGGGACTGATGAGTTCTCTCCTTTGGACATTACTTGTACATCATAAGCCTCGAGCTTAATATCAGATTGGAGACATAGTATCATCTTTAGGTGAGGCTTTCATTGTGCACTTTGTTTTCATGATGCAAATATCATTTACCCCTTCCCCCAACCCCCCTCACGAGGTTTTTTTCTATGGAACCGTGCTCTAATGAGGAGTGCAATCTAGATCTTTTAGGCACACTCCCTCCCAATTTGCAAGCATGAAACTCCTTGTGCTAAGGAACATGCTCCCAACGCGCTCACTAGACCCTCACATTCAAAATTCAACATCTTGACAATTCTATAGATTTCAAGATCGATGGGATTGTGGCATTTCATTGAATTTTAGCATGTATGCAGTTGGCATTTAATCAAGAGCACTAAGCCTTGTATCACCACAGTGTTGGTGGTGTTGATTGTTGAACTTTTTTGTCATGGCCTTAGAAAAAAGATACCCTTCACACAAACCAAAATCATCAATGAAGCATGTTCAACTTTTTCTACCATAGTTTAAGGCTTGGATTAGGCAGTTTCATCAAAACTAGCTCGTGTTAACTAATGTTCCTAAAGAATCAAGGTAAAGGTAAAGGGTATACAATAGGAAGGAAGGAAGCATGATACTAATGGTGAAGATTCTAATATAAGCAATGGTGAAACATTGTTTGTCAAGGAATGGTCGAAGACTCGAATATGCATAGCAGTGTTACCCCACAACTACAACATTTGGCAACAAGGGCACTTTCACAATTGATGAATGCTTCTTTTATAAAGAAGTGTTTAGCAACTAGCTTAATTTATTGTTTTGGACATTTTTATCTCCAAACTTTGGTGTGTAGATGGCTTATTTTATAGACAAACTATTTGGTCATGTTGGTGTTAACAATGGCTAGATAACATATTTCATTCCATAGGTTAATGGTATAACTTTATATGGCTAAAAAATTTGCTTGTTTGTTTGTAATTGATAAAATCTAAATTCTAGATGTTTCATGCTTGAATGACCAATCATATATATATATATATATGAGAGGCTTGTAATGAACCGTGATATATTTCGACAATGTAATGTGAGAATTTAACCCTTGTTATTATTATCATTAATATAGTACGGATGCCATTTCTATCTTCATTGATGTACAAATATGCATGCTTTCATATATCCTACATGAAAGATGCTTTCTAGATGTTTCTTTTTAATAAAAGTGTAATATAATATATTAAGCTATATATAGTATATTATATATATTTATATATATATATAATATAATATATTATATAGTTATATATATATATATATATATGTGAAGGGCTTGTAATGAACCGTGATATATTTTGACAATGTAATGTGAGAATTTAACCCTTGTTATTATTATTATTATTATTATTGTTGTATCTACTTTATACCTAATAAACATAATTTTTTCTAGCATCATATGGCATCACCTTTATACGAATGTTTTAAATAGCACACCTAGCTTTTCAAGAATTGGATTTAGCAAGTTAAGGAAAATTCGTGGCACTCATAGTAGCCCCTTTGCCTTACATTTTGTGTGCTCGCCCTCTTTGATCTATGTTACCTTGACTCCATTTTGCCCAAGGTACTTTTTATAATGTCTAGAGGAATTGGCAACTGGGTCGGTCTTGTACTCGCATCACACAACATCGATTCCAATCGCTATAACTATAACCCCTAGGTAAACCACACCACCCCCCAGAATGCGGCCATGGGTAAGCAACCGAGGATGTGAACATGGGACCTTGTACTCACATTTACTTTACGTTCTCACAGACTTGCCAAGTGAGCTCCCCTAAGGGGTGGAGGTACTCAATTTGCCCAAGGTATTATTAAGCACTTGGTCTTGAGGTTTTTTTTTCATTGTTCCTTCTTAAACCACTCATTCTTCCATTACACTACATCCATTTCTTTTGCTTAGGCTTACTCTTCACTAAATCACCTTATACCTCCACTCTATAGTGGCCTTAGGATTCATAACTCTTTGGCAAGGCCTCCTAGAGATGGAGAAAATCCAACCAAAGGTTAGAAAAAGACTTGTTATGGTGATGGTGGGTAGCCTTCTTATGTTCCACAAGAGGTAAGATATTTATATAGCTTTTTAAGTTCTAAAAAAAAGGATTAAATATAGATAAAATACACAGATATATATCATCCACTTGCATTGATGTTATCCACTTCATCCTAAAGGAAGATTTATTTCCTAGACAAGTCTTTTAAGTTCTCTTAACATTTTACTATAACTACTCTCAATATTATTCATTAATAAGTCTTGGAGTTTCAATTACTTTCAAATGGAGTCAAGACATTTAAATAACTTTTAAAGTTCAAAAATTTAGGATTACACAAACCTAAATACATGCACTCCCCATAGTTGATAATCACTCACTTTATCCTAAAGGAAGATATCCTTCTTACACAACTCTTTTAAAGGTGCCTTAACATATTAATATCAACGCCCTCGACATTATTCATCATGAATTTCATTTTTCAAGGATGCTCCCTTTAGAGTTTTAATTTCAAGTGCTACCAATCACTTTCAAGGAGTTGGTAGCTTACCCTTACTCCCTTATTTCTTAAAAATATCAAACCTTTGGCCTCATACCTCTGAGATGATGTATGTGATATCAAAATAAGTCATGATTAGCATGAAAGTGACTCTCTAGTGTGAATTCAAAAGTAAAAGGAAGGGAAAAAATATAAGAAATGTGGTACAAGAAAGAATATGAGGAAAAAAAAGAGAGAGAAAAAATGTAGAACAAGGTGAAGAAACATACATAAAACAAAGGGTAAAGCACAAAGCTCTTACTTGCATGACACAAAACATGTAGAATATGCAAGATATTAGTGAGAATCCAATCAATCCCATCACCAACACTATTAAATCGACCTCCTTGGACCCCTCAATACAAAAACAAGTTATTCCTCGTATCCCCCAAACTCATAAGATCTATGGTCAATCCATGATTCACAAAAGAAACATTCCTCTTAGACCTATATTTAGTGATATAGGAGCCCTTACTTTTGCCTTTGCTTGTTTCCTTGATCAACTTGCATCCTTCATTGGAAAAAGTCCATCGTTCATCAAAAGACTCTTCAATTTTTATTCAAAAAACTTGCGCATATGTCTTGGCAATCACGACATCATGATTAGCTTCAACATCGTTTCCCTTTTTACTAAAATTCCTATTCCTAAAGCCCTCAACCTTATCGCCAAGCTTGTTGATTATGAAACCCTTAAACCCTATAAAAATTTGCCTTACCTACACCTTCTTCACCTTCAAAGGAACCTGGTATGAACATACTAAAGGTACAACTATCGTTTCTTCCTTATCCTTGTTGTTGTCAACATTTTTATGGAGTGCTCGAAAGCTCTAGACTTAAATAGCTTCCTTACTAGGCCTTAGTATTAGTATTGATTTGTCGCTGACACCTTTGTCATTTGGCCTGATGGCCAAACTACTCTCAATTCATGTTTCCTCCACCCACATTTCAACCCACATTCAATTCACTATAGAAACTCAAATTGATAACTCTCTTCCTTTTCTTGATGTTGCCATCTCTCATCAACCTGATAGTGCCCTCACTCACCAAGTCCACCAAAAGCAAGCCCACACTGATAGAAATCTTCATGCCCAAACTCGCCACCGAGCCCAACAAATTGTTATTCCAAAAACCCTCATCACTCATGCCATTTGAATTTCTTCTCCCCGTCTCCTTCAACAAGAAAAATCCCATCTCATTGAAGGCCTTTAAATCCAATGATTATTCCATCATGCAAATCAAGAAAGCATTCTGCTCTACTTTTTCTTCTAAGTCTAAAAGGCATCCTCCCATGACCAAACTTGTTGCTTTTGTTTCTCTTCGTTATATCCATGGTATCACTAATCATATCTCTAGAATCTTATCCAAAAACAATATCAAGACCCTATTTAAACCCCATAAGACTCTCAAACATCTAATTAAATTTGCTAAGGACAAATCTAACCCTCTACTAAGCCAAGGAATTTGGCAAATTCCTTCCTCTTGTAGTAATTCATATATTGAACAAATAGGTAGTTCAGTCAAAACCCACCTTAAAGACCACATCTCTAAATTAGCGATCGTAAAAGACTCCAACAATTCTAAACACCTTGTTTGTTTTAACCAAGACGAAATCCTAGCCTTGGCTACTTATTACTCCTCTCGCATCATTCTTGAACCTCTTGAAATTCAGAAACACCTCAATAGTTTCAATTGCAAAGATGGCTATAAACTTAGCTAAGATTAAAAACCCACTATAATGTTGAGAAATCTAGGGGTAGCTAATGTTATATGATTTCTTTAACTTTTATAATTGCTTGTGATATAGTTTACTTAACTTGATAAGCTTCTTCTTTTACTTCATTATTATTAGAGTTCTTTATCATCAAATAGAAAGAAAACAGTAAAATCAATGAGACAATAGGACACAAGATGTAGGCGATTAGCCAGGGCCAAAACCTCTCCAACTTGAGAGGAAAACCCAACATTATTCTTTCTCTTCTTATGGACCTTTAATTGACAAGACCCTTGACCAAGACCCACCAAGACCAAGTCAAACCTTGCATCTAGCAACTTCTGCAAATCTAACTTCCAGCGGCTTCTTTTGCAACTTCGACTTGCCCGATACCTTCTTCAGCAACTTCGACCTACCCAATAGCGTCTTCTGTAACTTTGACCTGCCCAAAAGCTTCTTCAGCAACTTCGACCTACCCAACAACTTCGACCTAACTTCATTTCTGCAATTCGGTTTTGTTGCAGTAGCATGAACCCTAATTCCTTCGGACATGTAGAGAGAAGTAGCCCAAAAACAATCTCAAAACTCAACATCTTCTTCTTCCTTCGCCCTCTTCTTTTTCGCACTTCTTATTTTCCTTGTGATCGAACTTGTGTGAGAGAAGTGTGTGTTCCAAATGAGATCGAAGTCTTCTTTATATAAGCTTCTCAATGGGTTGAATTGCTCCTTTAGGTCGACTTGTCTCTTCATGTAAGCCGACTTGATCTTTGTGCCATGGCGAGGTCTTGGAGGGTCTTTTGACTCAATAAATTTTCTTTTACAATATGTAACATGCCCAAACAGGTCTTCAATACATGACAATGACTCAATGTCTTTATAACAAACCTAGAAGCACTCAATGGGTGCTTGACCTATAAAATAAGTTTTCTTGAGCATGAAACCCATGCCTCAAGATTCACAATAATTTAAAAAAAAAAGAAAAAAAAAATCTCTTTTTATTAAATACATAAAATCATGAATACATATGTGATTATGAAGACCAAAACTAGTTACGTATTTCAACGCTCCCTCTTAACTAGGGAGGTATTCATAATCCATACAAGGTAATTAGACATTCTCAATCTGAAGAATTCTCATCAGAAGAGTCAGATTGGTAACCCATATGTTTAGCTTCATATCAAACAACATTGTCATATAGCAAAGCCTTGACTAACAGCACTATCTCTCCAATCATAGGAAATTCCAATCATAGTTCCTTCATCTTTTTCAACCACCTCATATTTCATATGAGGACATATTATGTTGATTTCATATGGTCAATATGTGAACCATGCCTTCATGCATCTCTAAAAGAGCACCCTTTCCTTTGATCACACTCATCAAGTAGAGTATCCATCCATGCTATATGCAACTATATGATGACATGGCCTAGTTTATTAAACATATGCATACATACTTCTTTTCTTCCTTTGGTCATCTAGACTCCCTTCAACAGCTTCCTTTCCTTAAGAGTATTTCAACCATCTTGACATGTTGCATTCATTTGTCATATAGCAAGACCTTGACTAACAGCACTATCTCCCCACAAGATCATAGCATAGTGTTGGAGAGACCAATGATTTATAGACAGCATCATCATTGTCTCTTAAGGTACATACCCCACCCGGGTGTTCACAAGGTATGTCCTTCTAGGACTATTCTTATCTTGGATTCCTAGTCCTCAAAGAATATTGGTCCTCTATGACTATTATATTGGATGCCCTACCACATCCTCAAAGAGTACCGGATGTCAAATGCTTACCCAATCCTCTATTCTTTCTTCCCAAGTGAACACAAGAACAATGTGCCTAACTCTCCCTCCCAACTAGGGAGGATATACCCATTCCTATGAAGGAATGTACCCATTCCTATAAAAGGAATGTACCCAAGCTCCCACTTAGTTAAGGACTTGCTCACTTAGTTAGGGACTTACTTTCCAAGTTTCTTCTTTATGAGAAACTTGCTTCCAGGCTCCCTCTTAACTAGGGACCTATTCCCAATAGCGACTATCTCTTCTTTGGAGGAGATCATGGGACCTTCAGTTGCTTGTCATGCTACTTCATTCGATATCATGAATTTCATCTTCTTCGTCTTGTAGGGCATCGTCCATCCATCACTTTCCTTCATGAACCATGTCAGTCATTTCATCCTTCCTTTCATCATGCATCCTTCGAGATCTTCCATCTTTCCACATGAGTACTTATTTCTAGAAGACATCCACAATTCTCTTTCGGTAGTCCTGTATTAGCCCATCCAGATATTGTTCAAAATAAAAAATAAACATCAAAAATTACCTTTTGTAATGACCCTTCATCATGACATTTCCTTGTTGCACCATCAACATCTTGCATACATATTAACACATCTCCAAGATATTCAATTGTCAATGGACTTCTTTCTTTCCAGACTTTCCCAAGGTCTTCATATCTTTCCCATGGAGATATCGTGGCCAATTCTTTTAGTCATCGGATGTTGATTGCCTTTTCTATGTGACCATAGTGGCATCTTTCACGATCTCTTATTTTCCTTTTTCACATATTGCTTCCCAAGAAATTCCAATCATATTTCCTTCATCTTTTTCAACTACCTCATATTTCATATGAGGACATATTATGTTGATTTCATTTGGTCAATATGTGAACCATGCCTTCATGCATCTCTAGAAGAGCACCCTTTCCTTTGATCACACTCATCAGGTAGAGTATCCATCCATGCTATATGCAACTATATGATGACATGGCCTAGTTTATTAAACATATGCATACATACCTCTTTTCTTCCTTTGGTCATCTAGACTCCCTTCAACAACTTCCTTTCCTTGATTGAGAGTATTTCAACATTCTCAACGAGACACTTGCTTCTTCCAAGAGATGGATCTTCTAATGAATATTCTAATGGAGGATCTTGATTATCCTCATCCTGCAAATGCTCCTTTCTAATGATGTATGATAAGCTTGATACTAGATGACTTCCTTCTACACATAAGTGCTACTTATGCTTCTAATGAGGTTACCAAGATGACTTCCATAGACTTTTGCTTTAGTTATCTTTCAAGCTTCTTTTGATATCATGAGCTCTTGCTTCCATCGTATGCCATGATACCATCTCCTAAAATGATGCACCCTATCATGCTTCTAATGCTTACTACCATGATAGCTATATTTTACAAGAACTAAAAAGATCTAAGTGGAGAAAATTATCTCAATCATAATAGAGATCTTTCACTTCTTTCTTCTTTGACTTCTTCTTCTCAGCATCCCACTTCTACGATGATTTGGGCTTCTTCCCTTCCTCTTTTATTGTTGTCCTTCTTGAGTTTGGGACAACCTCTTTTGTAGTGCCCATATTCTTGACATCCATAGCATTCAACCCTCGCCATACTCTTCTTCCTTTTCTGAGGACCAAATTTTCCAACCTTTCCTTTTTTCTTAGTCACGGCAGCAAATGCTTGTGTTTGTTGATTTGATCCTACATGCCATTTTGCATTCAGCCTTGTTTCTTCAATTTTGCACAACGACCACAGTTCATTGAATGGGGTAGCTTCCTTCTTTCCGTAGATGCTTGATGTAAAGTTGCCCCATTCCTCTGGTGGTGCATTGGTTACTATAGTGGTAATTTCCTTATTAGACATTACTTCTCCCAACTCTTGGAGTTCGTCTCTAATTTCTGACACCCTCATAAAATATGAGGCTATTCCTTCCACTTTTGATATCTTCAACTTGTAGAGTTCTTGTCTTAATGAGATTACTTCTCCTACAGTATTTATAGAGAATAATTCCACAAGTTTGTCATATATTTCTTTTGATGTTTCCACCTTTAATACATAGGGAATGAGGGGATCTTTGATGGATTCTATGAGAATCTTTTGTGCCCTTACTTCTCCTCTCAAGTACTTTGCAAGAGCTTGAGCTTCTTCCTTTGTACATTTAGTGATTGAGCCCTTAACATGTTCTGCAACTTCATTTTCTTTGAGGATCAAATTTGTCCACTTCTTCCATGCGAGAAAGTTTGATGCCCCAACCAACTTGTTGCTTTCCTTGCAAAAGAACATTTTAATAGATTCAGATGTGGGCATAAATCTTACTTGTGAAGATACTCGTTGATGACAATATCTTCAATTTGTTGCCTTCTTGAATTTGATGATGATGATAACGATAGAAGATGTCTTCCTTTAAAAGTGATCCTTCAAAGAGAGGGAGATCACCTTGATTGCTTGATGATGATGACAATGCCTTCTCCTTGCATGAGTAAACTTCAATATGCTTCAATTTGTAGTTCTTCTTTATTTGATTAGAGGTAGCATCTTTTAAGGTCTCCTTCTTCGAGGCGATAATTATGCGAGCTTCCTAGGAATGTTTAGAGTGTAGAATCCTTCTTTGAGTGAACTAGGGTTTTGAGTTCTTTGATGACTTCTTTCAAGATAATGATGTAATCCTTGTCCTTGTAGAGCCTTTGAGACGAGTGGAATTTCTTGATGATTGATGATCTTGATGATCTTCTAGCACTACAGTCCTTGAGTGTCCCTCTATAGGCTGCCCTTCCTTGATGTAGTCACCTTAGCTTTGATTCCATGATGAGAAAAATAGGCGCAGTGAATGTTATATGATTTCTCGAACTTTGATAATTGCTTGTGATATATTTTTACTTAACTTGATAAGCTTCTTCTTTCACTTGATTATTATTAGGGTTCTTTATCATCAAATAGTAAAATCAATGGGACAATAGGACACAAAATGTAGGCGATCAGCCAAGGCCAAAACCTCTCCAACTTGAGAGGAAAACCCACCAAAATTATTTCCCTTCTTATAAATCTTCAATTGACAAGACCATTCACCAAGACCTTCCAAGACCAAGTCAAACCTTGCTTCTAGCAACTTCTGCAAATAGCAACTTCTTCTGCAACTTCGACTTGCCCAACAACGTCTTTAGCGACTTCAACTTGCCCAGCAACTTCAACCTGTCCAAAAGCTTCTTCAGCAACTTCAACCTACCCAACGGCTTCTTCAGCAACTTCGACTTGCCCAACAACTTCTTTTGCTCCTTCGATTTGCCCAACAAATTCTTCAGCAACTTTAACCTAACTTCATTCCTGCAATTCAGTTTTACTGCAGCAACATGAACACTAATTCCTTCACACGTGTGGAGAGAAGTAGTAGCCCAAAAACAATCTCAAAACTTGACTTCTTCTTTCTTCGTCCTCTTCATTTTCACACTACTTCTTTTCCTTGTGATCAAGCTTGTGTGAGAGAAGTGTTTGTTCCAAATGAGATCAAAGTCTTCTTTATATAGGCTTCTCGATGGGTCGAATTGCTCGTTTAGGCCGACTTGTCTCTTCATGTAGATCGACTTGATCTTTGTACCATGACGAGGTCTTGAAGGGTCTTTTGACTCAATAACTACTTATTTTCCTTGTGATCAAGCTTGTGTGAGAGAAGTGTTTGTTCCAAATGAGATCAAAGTCTTCTTTATAAAGGCTTCTCGATGGATCGAATTGCTCGTTTAGGCCGACTTGTCTCTTCATGTAGATCGACTTGATCTTTGTACCATGACAAGGTCTTGAAGGGTCTTTTGACTCAATAAATTTTCTTTTACAATACGTAACATGTCGAAATGGGTCTTCAATACATGACAATGACTCGATGTCATTATGATAAACCTAGAAGCACTGAATGGGTGCTTGACCTATAAAATAAATTTTCTTGAGCATGAAACCCATGAATCAAGGCTCGCAATAATATTTTTTTTCTTTTTTATTAAATACATAAAATCAGGATTACATGTCATTATGAACATTGAACCTAGTTACATATTTCAACATATCCATCTGCACATTCGATAAAACACCTCTCCATCCTTCCCTATATTGACCTCTTCTTTCCTTTTGTCCCTCTTTTGTCCTCTAGATTCCTTTCTTCCCTAGCTTGGAATCTAGTTTTTTTTATAATAATCCCTTACTCAAAACATTCCTTTTGTTCATTTTCACTATTATTGTCTCCATTTTCATCTCTATTTTACTTATCGCACACTATCTCTCTTATACATCTTGGAAGTTTGTTGATCAGCAATATAGGGAATTAGATAATCCCTAACATATTCTATAATGATGCTCCTTGCCAAGATGTCATCTTCCTGAAATTTGTCCTTTCCTGTTTGGTCAAATGATTCAATAACTTTTCCTATAACAATCCCCAAGACCTTGTCCCTTGCAAGCACTAGGTCAATCCTAGCCTTCCATGCCTTGTAATTTGTAGCTCCTTCAAGCTTGTTTTCGACCTTCATTAAGGAATTCATGATGAAGATGGCATATCAAAATGTAGAATCCCAAAACTTTTCGACTTGCCCAACAACTTCTTTTCCAACTTCGATCTGTCCAATAGCTTCTTCAGCAACTTTAACCTAACTTCATTTCTACAATTTAGTTTTACTGCGCCAGCATGAACACTAATTCCTTCGCACGTGTGGAGAGAATTAGTAGCCCAAAAACAATCTCAAAACTCGACTTCTTCTTCCTTCGTCCTCTTCATTTTCACACTTCTTCTTTTCCTTGTGATCAAACTTGTGTGAAAGAAGTGTGTTCCAAATGAGATCAAAGTCTTCTTTATATAGGCTTCTCAATAGGTCGAATTGTTCATTTAAGCCGACTTGTCTCTTCATGTAGGCCGACTTGATCTTTGTGCCATGACGAGGTCTTGAAGGGTCTTTTGACTCAATAAATTTTCTTTTACAATATGTAACATGCCAAAATGGGTCTTCAATACATGACAATGACTCCATGTCTTTATGACACCTAGAAGCACTCAATGGGTGCTTGACCTATAAAATAAATTCTCTTGAGCATGAAACCCATGCATCAAGACTCGCAATAATAAAAAATAAAAAATAAAATCACTTTTTATTAAATATATAAATCATGATTACATGTCATTATGAAGACCAAACCTAGTTACATATTTAACCATATCCATCAGCGCATTCGATAAAACACCTCTCCAGCCTTTTCCCTATATTTGACCTCTTCTTTCCTAATGTCCCTCTTTTGTCCTCTAGATTCCTTTCTTCCCTGACTTGGAATCTAGTTTTTTATAATAATCCCTAACTCAAAACCTTCCTTTTGTTCGTTTTCACTATTATTGTCTCCATTTTCATCTCTATTTTACTTATCGCACACTATCTCTCTTATACATCTCCTTGGAAGTTTGGTGATTAGCAATATAGGCAATTAGATGATCCCTAACATATTCTATAATGATGCTCCTTGCCAAGATGTCATCTGAAATTTGTCTTTTCCTGTTTGGTCAATAACTTTTCCTATAACAATCCCCAAGACCTTGTGCTTTGCAAGCACTAGGTCAATCCTAGCCTTCCATGACCTGTAATTTATAGCTCCTTCAGGCTTGTTTCCGGCCTTCATGATGAAGATGGCAGATCAAAATGTAGAATCCCAAAACTTTTCAACGTGCTCTCAATGCTCTTCAAGGTGATCTCACAGCTGTCTTCCTTCACCAAAGCTCCAATACCATGTTTAGTTTTAAATGCAATCAAGACTAGTACAATTTTTCAAATTGATAACTACTTAAAATAATATAATCAATATTATTTTAGCATTCCAATCATTAAGCAATTATGAATGAAGATTTTCAACCATTCACTTTCATCAATAGAGCACTAGAGATCACAGTAAACAGCGAAACAAGAAACAAGAGACACTAATATTTAGGCTAGCAGCTAGGGCAAAACCCACAAAGGAAAAACCCAACCAATCTTCCCTTCTGAGAGAGATTCAGTTTATCAAAAGTGCATCAGAATATTCCAACAAGATTCCAATTTTCCTGAACTCAATATTGCCAAGTCAAACCAGTCAACAGAGAGAGAAGATAGTCAAATTTGGTCAAAGTCAAGTCTGCAAACTGACGGATGAATTTTTGCCTAAGCTCAGATCAGAGGGTCGCAATTCAGTCAAAGCCACAATCAACAAACCCACAGTCAAAGTCTCAGTGGTCAACAAGCCCAAAACAGAAATGTAATGCGGTCAAACAAAGTCAACAAATCCTTGCAATATTCAGCCTCCAAAACAGTCAAAGAACTCAGTCAAACAGAAGCAATCTCTCCAAGACAATGTTGATCAAACAAGAAATTAGAAGGTTGGTTAATGTAGAACACATTCTCCTTAACTTCTTCACAGTCATATTAGCACCAAGTTGACAATTAGTTTTTTTTATCTCAATGATTTATTTGTGCTTGCACCCCACAAGCAGTATTTGATACCTGCGTGAAAAGATATAAACCCCTAATGGGGTACTTCTGGTTTATTAAGATTTGCTTTTAGGTAACTTCTTATTTTTAACCGATCCATATTTTGAAAACTTGTGATATTTTGGATACCCTTTACAGAGAAGGGCATGGACATCAATTTTGGTGTCAATTAGAGAACATGAGCTTTTCTACTTATTGCTTTTCCAAAGAACAATCATATTTTTTAGTGTATATTTTGTGGAGGACAACATGTCCACAAATTTGGGCAATGAGTACTAAACATGCACTTTTATGCTTTTTACTGCCTAAAAAAGGCAGGTGCTTGACATCCTCTTTCTGGAAGTAAAGATGGGTTTTAGTTTTCAAAGTCTTTTGACCACTCGTGTTTCAGATGCAACATGTGCATTTTCATCACCCTATTCTAACTGCAAGTCCAGATTGGGTGCACCTTGCATGTGGATATGTGTCATCATCCTAGAACCTAGGGACGAGTACATCGATTGCCTAATAGGATCATGGAAGATGAGTAGTTGGTTAGCACATTACATCTATCCTTGACTAATGAGTAAAAGCAAACACTTTTTATGTTAGAAAGAGGGAACTTCATTCAGACTCCATTTGGATGTGTTATTTAGATATTTAGATATTTGATTTTTATATCATTCCATTGCTTTTCCTTTTTGTCCTATCTTCTCTCAGTAGGGTGCTTTCTTCATTCTCTAGATGTTTTCTCAAGAAAAGCTTCATTTTCCTGCATTCTCCTCCCTTCTCATTTTCTCTTGAAAAGCAAACACTTTTTATGTTGGAAAGAGGGATTTAGATGTGTTAATCAAATATTCCATTTTTCTATCACTCCCATGCTTTTCCTTTTTGTCCTATCTTTTCCGAGTGGGGTGTTTTCATCAATTTTTGGATGCTTTCTCAAGCAAAGCTTCATTTTCCTGCATCTCCTCCCTTCTCATCTTCTCATGCCTACAAGTGTGTAGGCAAGGGAGATAATGCTCAAAGCCTTTATCTTTCCATGTTCTTGCATACATTTTATTCACCTGAGATTTAGAGACTTGAGCAAGCAACTTATACTATTGCATTGGATGAGATTACTGCATGCACAAGAATAGTTCTAGTTTAGCGGTGTTTGAGTCTTGGCATAATTACTTCTAAAAACCCTGCATCCTTGAATGTTCATTTGAGTCCAACTTGCTTGGAAGTTTGTATTTTCTACAGCTCTCAGAAATAAAGAACCGAACAGCATCTTCTGACAGAAATTATAAGCATATCTGCGTGAGAAATCCATTTTTGTATGGCTCTTGTTTAAATCTTTACTTCTCAAAAGCATAGTTTTCTATTTCAATCACTGCAATAACCAACTGCAAGGCTCTAGTCGCTCCAAAAACATAGCTGTGTATTAATCATATATTTTTTCAAGCATCATGGAAGACTTGTTAATGGAATGCTCTATTTCAGCAATAAAATATTGCTTTCGAGCATTTTCCACACCTTTTAAGCCATTCCAGTTCAATGTTCTGTAACTTTAGTTGTTGAAACAATCAGAAACTACAGCAAATTTATGAACCTTCCAACTTGTTTTAACACATAACCATAAATTAAAAATTTATGGCTCGCTGATTTGACAATTTAATTGCAGATTTCTCATCTTATCAATGCAAAGCAGCAAGCATTTTCGCAAATTTGAGGGCAAATATACCCTCAAAAGTTTGTCATTGAAACCTTTAATCACCAAGGGATACTCAACTGCAGTTGGTAAAGCAGAGGCATAGGATTTGAGTGAAATGACTTTGGCTCTTATCCTAGAGTTATCTGGACTCCATTTTTGTCTTTTCAAGGAAGGAATCTCCAGATGATAAAATTTATATTTCTAGATATATTATTTGTAATGCAATCTGACACAAAAATCCAACAACAAGGTGTAATCCGTATCCTGGACTATACAACATACTCAGGCTCCTTGAAACGTATGTTGTCATTATGTTAAAATATCTACCTCCATTTAAACAAATTTATCTTTCAACAGATAAATCATTTAGACACTTGCTTTTAAAAAAATACACCTGAACATATACTACAGTACAAGTAGTCTGACAAACCCATGAAAAAGCAACGTGCTGTTTAAAAAAAAATGAGATTGCCAACAGCTAAAATTCAATGAGGTAATTTTAACTGAACATTACAAAGAACCAACAACATTCAGAAACACAATACTCTAAATATAATTTGAATTGCCACAATTTAAGAAAATAATATAATGACTACTTGTATGTAAATAATATTATCAAATCGCTGACTATATATTGAACAAGGAGACATGAAAAGGAAGCACATCAAAAGTTGATTGAGATGATGAATAATTTACCATGAAGTGATGATATTCCCTGTGGCCAAGGACGTTTCAGTCTGAGAGGGTAGGGTGACGAATACATTGGAAATGTCGTCAAAGGTTCAATCTCCCAGAGCGATACACGTGGTTGTCTTTCACCAGCAGTTGACTCGTCCCAACCAACCTAAACTTGCATAAAATGTCCAACGTTAACAACCCTTGCAAAGTTGGTTCAATCCCCCATAGTGACATGCTATTTTAAAAGTATTATTGAATTAACATGTCCATTGCAAAAATACATACAATAAACCATAAATAGTCTTTTTTTCTTTCCATCATTTCCAAAATATTTAATTGTTTGTCATAAAGCAACAAGAAATCCCAAAGTTTGAATCAGGACTTGGAGTTGAACTTCATTTGGTGCTCTACATCACTTTACATGGCCTCCTATCCCAGCCAAGTGTTGTTTGAACCTGTAAATACGTCCTCCGTCAATAGATTTCTGGCAATGTTTGCAGATCATTTTGTCATCAATCATATCAAAATGAGCCCATGCAGTATCCTTGGCTTTTGGAGGTATGGTGGCTACTACTCAGCCCAAACTCTCTGCTGTTCCACTACTCCAGCAAAAAAACTCAACACTCTCCAAGCTCACAATGAAGCTCACAAAAACTTCAAATGAGTTGTGTGATGCAAATTAGAGGGGAGAGATCCTTTCAAAGGCTTGGAGGTGCTGTTTTTGGAGCGAAACAGCCCCTAATTTCTCTCAAAACCACTTGGAGGACTGTGAGGAGCCTTCCGTGAGGTCCGCAGCTGGCCTGGCAATAAACCGGTCGGTTCCATCATAAACTGGCCAGTTAGGCCCAAAAACTTGGGGTCCACTCAGCAAACCTGTTTTCCAAACTGGTTCAATGGCCGAGGCTAATGAACCAGTCAGTTTGATAGGTTTATGGTCTGAACCAATCGGTTTTGAATACTATGCTTCAGAAACATGACAAAGATTGCCAGCACAAATAATGGTTTGCAACACTGCACTGGATTACGACGAAAGTCTTCCCAGAAACAACTACAAGTCTATGAATGGGAAAGAGTTGACTGCGCATAGATATTTCTAAAGATGGTTGAGACTTGTAGTAAAGAAAAAATTAAAGAAGATTCTGCCAAATTGAATTTCTAAAATTACATGAAAAAATATAATCTCGATCAAAGTTATCATCAATGCTACTGCAGGCAAATTGACCACGAAAGACCTTGAAAGTTAAAGGCCTCCCAACATAATCAGCAAAAGGCAACAATGTGGGAATGTTCAATGAATTTGGCAAAATCATCATGGAGGTTGTTCAAAATGGAAGCACAGTCATAAATTCAAGCATTCAATGAGAGCATGGCATGGCGAAAGATCAACAATTAGATGTGACCTAAGTTGCACAAAATGTGGAAACAACTGCAAGTCTCTAAAACGGGGAGCATAAATATTTTCCAAACACTAAATGTGGTATTTAAAAATACAAAAATATCAATATTTTTATAAAATAGACAATCTCTTTCAAATATCACATAATCTATGAACTAAATATTTGTCAATTGGCTTTATCTTGTTGGTTGAGTGGAACAATTATTATCCTCCCCATCCAGGTCAAAGACCCGCTAGTGACATGATAGGCTTTGATGCCTCTAACATTATTGTTGTAATGGCTTCAAGTCGAAGGAAAACACTCTTGACTAAACTGTGGGCTGGCCTGGTACCAACAACCACACTCTTGCCTCCAGGCTTAAGAGGGAGGTCGACTTCTTTCCTTGGTTAATTAATTAAAAAAAATACATATCATATATGAACATCAATGTATACACAGACCATCAAACATCAAATAATAATAGTTTTTGGCCATCATTCCCACTCAACAGCTCATTGCTAATAGATCTACTCAGGTGACTTGAATTTATTGTCTATAAATATCTTCTTTGATGATCATATTCATTTCTTGGTTGGTTAACAATAATGGCTAGGGACATTCAAATTTGAATGGAGGAAGTTTGTCCATTGAGCTGCCCACAAATTGTAATAGGTGCATTAACTCAGGATTGAATTCAAAGATTTATTGATTCAACCATCGATATAGATGACTATCCTTTCCTAGCATATTGTTCCTCAAAAGCCATTACCGTAATCTTTCCCACTAGATCTACCTAGGTGACTTGAATGCATTGTCTATAAATATCTTCCATGACAATCCTATTCAATTCTTGGTTCGTCAGCAATGATGGACAGGGGCATTCAAATTTGAATATGTAATATCTTCTTTTAAATTACTTTGTAATTCTCCCAGACTTTGTAAATCTAATTAAATTCAACGAGAAAAATTTGGAGAAACCACATTTTTATTTAAACCCACACAAGAAATAAATGAAAAGACAATAATGGTAATTTACAGATGAGATTCGACAACAAAACTCCAACCAATTTTTATTAATAAATTCTAGGGAAATTTACACAAATTATACATGGAACCTATTAGCAAAATTTGGTTGGTTCCCCCTTAAATCAGCTCAGCCACCTCCAAGAGAAAACTCTGGCACCTACGAATTCATCCTTTTGATTGCAATTCGGCCCTCTCGCAATTCAAACCTCCTCCTAGGAAATATTTCGGCCTCCAACAAATAAGTTGGTCCTCCTTGAAGATATGCGTACTGCTGTAGTTGGACCCTTCTTCCAGACTTTGATATTTTATCCTGCTTTTCTGATGTGCACCAGTGAAGAACCTGACGTAGTTCTCCCTCCTGGCTAGCTAAAGTGAATGTTTCACCACTGAAACTAATCTCCACCAGCTAGGGTGTATACTTCCAACACCAAAATTGGGATCTCTACAGGGGTTTCCCGTCACAGAATAAGCTACTAGAGCTCCAATTTCAATTCACAATATTCCAATCATGTCTTGAATGAACTCTCTTCTTTTTATAATTTTACCTATTCAAATACCATGGGTCAAACACTGTTAGTTTTTGTAGCATTGCACAGGTGTTCTAGTGTTGATTTGGGTCTAAGAGGCTTAGGAACACGAGATCTCCAAAACCCACAAAAAGTTTCGTGAGATAAGCTTGTGAAACACCGAAATTAAATTAATTGATCAATAATTAAAAATGCCCGAGTCTAACTTAGGAAAACTTAGTTAATTAAAGAAAATTAATTGAGGATGATCGAGAATGTTCTAAACCTCACATGGATCGAGTCTAAGATGATCTTAGCTGTTGATGAAGATCTAATCATGGTCGTTGCAGGTCCAACGAGAGATTATAAGAGCAGATCGATGGGATGAGGAGAGACACAAGGTGGCAAATTATGCAGGCAGTGAAAATTTCCCGGTGCACAGTGATTCGATGAGGGAGGAATTCGATCCAGTGGAGGAGCATCAGTGATAGAGGGCACAACAGAGAGAATTCTAATCGTCTTTAGTGCACTACCAGTAAGGAAACGGCCTTGGCGCACACCAAGCATAGAGGCAAGAAAGAGGGAGGCTGAATTATTCTGCAGAAAAGTCATCCAGGCAGTGCGATTGAGACAAAAATGCCAGTGTGAGTGTCAGGAAGAGATCGACTTAGTTGTTTAAAGGCGGGAGACCACACGAAAGGCAGAGCGTGTCATTTCCAGAGACAGAGGGAGACTAGACGGCCCAACTGGGGGCAGTTTCACGGGTCGTCTAGACTTACACAGGCTAGAAGTGCTAGCAACCAGTAAGCAGTGCAAGCAGGCCAGAAGGAAGGCAATTGATTTGCAGAGGGAGAAAATTCTCTCACAAAAACTTCGACACATTATTTACCAGAGGATTGCTAGTGAGGCACCAAGATTATTGCACTCATATTTTTACTGCTGCATAATAATACAATAAACCATCATCTGTTATAATGGTTTTCCCTTCGTGATTTTCCAGGGGACGTCAAGTCCAAAATAACTATGTTAATTGTGTGCATGAATTTTTCAGTTTCAGTTTAATTTTCCGCAGCATATTTATTTTGTTATGAAGAATTGCAGTGTGATTTATTTGATATTAATTAGAAAATTAATAAACTACTAATCCAGTTAGGAGAATCAATTTTCCACAAATACAATGGGTTGCAAAAATACTATGGGTGACTTTTTAATAATAAAGTGACTTTATAAGTTTGATTTCTTTAAATCAAAAGTCACTTAACAATCCCCTTTTAATTTAATCACTCACTATCACCTTTAGCATGCCACTATATAATTAAATTGACTTCCTTTATCCTGACTATAGCCTATGGGAATTATTTATGCTTATGAGTCACCCTCCTATGATGATCACTTGAAAAGGGACATGACAAAATGGAGGAAGTATGTCCATTGAGATGCCCACAAACTTTAATACGTGTATTATATCAGGATTGAATCCAAAGGTCGGTTGATTGAACCATCGATATAGATTACTATCCTTTATTATATTGCTACTCAAAAATCACTACTTGAATCTTTCCCACTCAATAGCTCATTAGTAGTATGTTGAGATAATGCACCTATTACAATTTGTGGGCATCTCAATGGACAAACTTACTTCATTCAAATACTAATTGAATGTGCCTAGCCATTATTGTTGACCAACCAAGAATCTAATAGGATCATCAAAAAAGATATTAACAAACAATACATTCAAGTCACCTAGGTAGATCTACCATGCAAGCTTAGACTCAAGATGGCCTACCATGCAACACATTTCACACAGCCAAGAGACTATATTATTCTCATATCCATTTACACTTCACCATTGGATGCACGCACTTAGGATCCCCCTAAACTAGCTCTAGTTGAGTTCACATTTCATGTAGCCAAGACATGGTTTTATTCTCATACCCACTTACACTTCACCATTGGATGCACACACTTAGGATCCCTCTCAACTAGCTCTAGGTGAGTTCACATTTCATGCAACCAAGAGACAATCTTACTCTCATACCCACTTGACCTTTCATTGGATACACAATATAAGATCCCTCTCAACTACTTTAGGAGTTCACATTGGCTTTGAGTGCCAGTGGATAAACATATTGCACCTTTAGCACCCTCTCGTAGAATGTATTGTGGAAACATTCTCCCATGGTCTTAATTTATTAAAAAGGATCATTTCTTTCTTGATCTTCATGATTGCCAACTTTTTATATCACTACAAGAAGACAAGATCTAGTTCGTATGCCTTTAAATTCATAGAAAAGGTATGTCTTTATAAGCACTACATTCAAAATCTCATTTGCATATTGATTCGAATGTAACTATTAGTCCCTTTGACCAATGTTTGTTCACTCCCAAATAAGTGTTCGTAGAGCATGGAAAGCCTAGGATTAACAGAGAGTGATACGAGTGAACTACGAATCATTTGAAAATGTTATGAATTGTGTAGACTTGGAGAGTTAGCATTAAATAATAAGATATTAGATCATACTAACAAAATAAGTTTAAAAAACCTATATTATCCTCCAAGGAAACCCTTGGAGGGAAAGCCTCGAGCACTTTCTTACATTTATGGATGATACCCAATGTAAACCCATCTACGATGATTATGGTCGCCAACCCAATAGAGACACTCATCGAACCATGCAACAATGTTTACTAGAATGAGGTATTTACCCCGAGAGCTCTTGCATAGAGCTCAAAGCAATCAACTATCTAAGTATTGATGAGGCATTAAATGTTTAAACCTAATCTATTGAATAATATTGTAGCTCATCCTCGTAGAAATAGTCATTATGTCTTTTAAAGAATTATTGGAGAAATAAATTACAGTCTTTACTTATCTTTAACTAGGCTCATAATTGTGTGTTCACTTGATCAGGTGTTAAAGTGAAACTAACGCATTTAAGATACAATGTCTATGAAGAGACATTAGGTCATTCACTATGCGATATGTGTGTACAACACAAATGCCTAGAATTCCCAAAAGAGTGGATTATTGGAAAACTACTCGTGAAAATAGAGAGCATATATGAGGTTCATTTCATTAAACAAATGTATATATAAATACATTTCTTTGACCCTTGGTTTCATCTTCCAAGATTTCACCCTAGCAACTCCTATGTAATTTACATGTGTATCCTAACAGGATATTTTTCTTTGATGAATTTCCTGCTTTGGAGGTCGCTAGCATCCCTGGGCACCCTAATCATGTCACCTGGAATGCTATACATGAGGTACCTAAGTTTGATAGTCACCCGCTTTTTGTAATTGATCATGTGGCATGATTTGATGCACGTGCCTCAAACATTGAAGTAGTTCACCACGATGTCCTCATAATGTTATTCATGAGATCCCTCAAGGATCAAAATTCATGGTTACATACTTGCAAGTGTAGGAGCATCTCATCTATTAAAGCATTATTTGACGACTTTATTAAACAATTTCAAGCATGCCAACCATTGGATATTCAAGAGGAAGTCTTCATTGAACATCAATAGGATCTTGGAAAAGATGATCCCATTACCCCTTCGGACATTGATATCAATGATTACATGCATATTGAAGAGGGGAAATGGGAAATCCATGGGCGTTGTTTTGACAAGGACCCTACCTACGACACTGATGATGATGAAATCAATAGGACACTTAATCTTTCCTCGCGATCCTGGGGATGTAGTTGAGTCACATGTGGACACTTCCCTCAATCCTTCCAACACTATCACTAATAGAAATGAAAATTTCCCAACCTTCCAAGGATTGTCTCAAGGTGAATGAATTCACTATATGTATCACTTTTTCCCAACATAAGGAACACACGGTGGTTGGCTCTCTTACATACAATCAACTTACTGAGCAACCTACTTATTGTGTCTCCTTCTGTCATCAATCCTCTTTTCCTTCCCATCGTAACCTTATGGTAACCAAGAAGCATGACAACATTGATAGGGACCATGATCAGGATGAATTGCCTGAGATTGCCATTCATCGAATATTCATGAGTTTAGTTCTCGATATCTCTATATTTTGGCTAAAGGAAAGGATCAAATGGAGTAGGTTGGATTTCTTTCTTCCCCTTTCATCCATAACCCTCCATATATAGTCCCCTTATTTTCCCACCTCCCGCCCTTGTGACCTTCCGCGAGAGTGTTCATGTCCTTATTCCTGGATTTATTGCATAAGTAATCACAGCGACAAATATTTTTAAATTGATTGGACGATGTATTGGTTGCATTGGCTCTATGATTACACTTAGCACTTGCATAATGTAACATGCATGTTATAGAGTAGGTTGCATTGCACACTAACTTTTACATTAGGATTTAATATCATATGGTGTTCTCATACTTAATTAATTGGATTTAGATTAAATTTGCATCTTATAATAAATTATATTTCCTATTTGATTTTATGGACTAACGAAAGCATGAGCGATCAAAGGACGCCATAAAAACATGTTGCCCTGTTCGCTTTTATCTCTGATGTGTAGGTAACAGGTCTACAATCCTAAGAGATTGTTGGTGTTCTCATGACCTCCCCGCTCGAGTACATGGTTCATCCACTCTTCTGAGAGCTCATGTCCCAATTGGAGCCAGATGCCAACCATCACTAACGAGTGACCACTATAGGAGAATTTTTCTACTAGATTTGTCTTTAGCTGGAAACCCCTTGCAACCAATTGATAGCTTGATGTGCTACCATTCTTTGCCACTTGAGCCAGCTATTGTGTACCCTCACTCATATGTCATGATCATATGTTTGAAGGTGGACCTTCCAAACCCAAAAGTATTATTCTTCATGATGTAATTGGGTGTTTATGACTGCTTCTCTTGGGCATACTTGGGCATGGATTAGTGGGGGGATTTGGATTTTCCAGAAAGACAAGGGCTTGGACTGCACACTTGTTTCCTTATCTTGGTTTCGGGAAGTTAATCTTGCATCCTAGTCCCGTGCGATCTCCTTTATTGGTTACTAGTTTCTGGAGTGGCACTACATGGGAAAACCTGATTTTGGTTAAGGTCTTGTTTCCCCAACACCATATATCTCACTCCCATTCGCTTATTACTAGCCTATTTCACATTTTCCACATCCGAGTCCACATTTGCCATTAGGTCCACAAGTTGTTAGCCTCGACTCTGCTAGCCTTGCCAACACCTTGGGTCAGGCCTGGAACAATGCCTCAGAGGTTGATGCAACTAAAAAGAAAGATAAAAGCGTAATGTGGCCACACAACAAAAAATGTACCACAAAATGCAAAAGATGGATGGGACAAAAGAATTTAGCACATGGGCAAAAGCCAAACATGAGCTTTATATCCTATCTTTATCGCCATCACCCTGGTTCCTAGGACCCCTATGAGTGCTCCTTGCATCAATAAGGAACCCATGATTGTCCCAACCCCTAGCGGGTGATGGACCACCCTACCTTAAGGGGAGTATTCACTGCTACATCATACACCTCATGCTCTCATCCCTTGAGAACCGAGCAATAAAAAGAAGAAAAAACAATAAAAGGCAAAAGGCATGTGAAAAAGGGTGAAAAAACAAAGGTTGGGGTAACTCATGTAACACGATTTCTCCCTCCTACATCCATACACCCAAGGTATGGGCTTCCTTCATCATAGCTACCCTTGTACCATGGCATGTGACTTGGAGCATCCCCTTCTGCCCCCACTCTATTCCATCACTATTACACATGGCACATGTCATTTAATGGATGTACCATGTGCCACTCCCTTAGAGGTTGAAACCACCTAATAGGGTCCTTCATTAACACCTTTTTCCAAGGAAGGAAACATATGGGCATGTCTAAATGTCCACTTATGCCCTTGATTGGCAAGCTTATTTACTCAATTACACTAATGATACATTGTACTGGAACGTGAGGAGACACTTTGGATCTTATACAGGATTGCAAGTGGGTCTTCATATTGGACTTGGTCTCCCAATACAGGGTCCAAGCGCTCCAAAGGCTCATAATGGCACTTGTAGGGTGAGTGTTAACAGCTATGGACCTCCACCATTACAGAGCATCCATTACCATACCATGGGCTTCTTCACCACCACACATTGCTTGTTCGTGCCCCAGCCATACATAGATGATGATGCCCCTGGACCACGTTGCCCAACTAGCCACATATTTGCACCCAACACTTGGCAATTGAACCAATGCCCAGATGAGGTTTTGTCTGATCTCGAGAGACACGAGAGGGCATGTATCATCTTCTAGCCCTCACTGATGGAGCATCAACTTATTATTGAGCCACTGGAGACCCATCAGACCATTGATTGTGCCCCACAGCCACTTGGGAGCACCACTTGATGTTTTGCTTGGAAATCAAGGGGCCACCCCCTTGATCATCATTTATGGAGCCCTCCTCTTCATCATGGCACTTAGAGGACTCATCTTGGCCTTTGAATGGCCCCTCTTACTCCATTTTGCATTATTTGGGCCCACTTGGGATGGGTTATCATTCACTTTAGTAGCTATTTCGTGGGCTTGTCACCAAAGCCATGCATTTTGCACATTAAAATATTATTAGGGGCTAAATTAGACGAAATCAAACTTGATGAGGCTCATATAAATAGAAGAGGCCACATTTGTATCTTTCATCATCACTTGGATTTCCATCTCTCTTCTTAAGAAAATCGGACCTGCGATTTTGGATGAATTTTTGGATGTTTGGGATGCACTTTGACATTTGGAAATTTCATTATCTTTTCTTGCAACTTCATTTTGCAATGATGATGGATGGATATATTCGCATTGTCTTGTAAGTACATTTTGATGGTATATTTTACATTGATTAATGTCTAATGTATGGAATGTCATTTCATGATTTTTAATATGCCCTCGCTAGTGCAAAATTGTGAGAACATTAAAAAATTTGGAGGTATTGCATGCATTACTCATGGACAATGATGAATGAATGTTCCTAGGGGTTAGTCATGCATATTGCTACCTTGAAACTCCATCAAATATTGACAAGGAAGCATAAAATTCATTTGTAGTTGTGAAGATGACGCCTCTAGTGTTAGAGGAGCTACATTCGGTCTCCTTGAACAGCGAAATAATCAAATCTAAGTAATTCTAGACTCAAATTTTTCCAATAACCAAGCACTGGTCTAGAAATCCTTTGTGATCACCTTCTCATTAACAAATATCTTCTTAATCACCTTCCTCTCTTTTTCCTCATCCCTCAAGTCTAAAGGACCCTTGGTGATCACCTTCTCATTAACAAATATCTTTTTAATCACCTTCTCTCTCTTTTTCCTTGTCCCTCAAGTCTAAGGGATCCTCTCTAAGGCTTGGTGCGACATTCTAGGCAGGACGAATTTTGGGCTTCCCTTCGGACAAGACTCTTCCTTGGTCTCTCCTCTAGGCATCCACATGTTTTAACCGAATTCAAACGACGAAATCTCAATTTATTTGATGTCCTAGCTATCACATCAAGTGGGAACCCTGGAAGTTGCCCTTCAACTTAGGGATTTCTTGAAGGTTTGTGCTTTAGTAACATGTCATTCAAAACCTTTTCTCTTGAATATCTTGACATTGGATGAACGTTTATCTCGTCAAATACCTCAACCCTAAGTCTCACATGGTAATTTATTTCAAGGGGTTTCTCGTGGAAAGCCATCCTTGCTTCTCCCAAAGCTCACACCTCAATTGAGCCTTTCCATTGAATGAGCCATCCTTGCCTCACTTTGAACCCTAGTGTAGACATACTAATGAAAAGTGAGTGACACTGGGACTCCTCCCGTCGATGAAAATCCGAGAAGAAAAGGGGACATAGGTCGTGGTCACAGTGGGCCTTTGTCCCAAATTGTTGTTGTGCCCTCTAGCTTTAGACTATTTACTAGGCCTACTAGTTTGCGTAGCAACAGGTCTAATGATGGGCTTGGGAACTACAAGCAAAACTTCTTCATCTTCATTTGCATCTTCCCCTAAAGTGGCATCATCAATCTGATTATGTGCTCGTTGTTTACGGGAATCAATCTCAAACAAAGAATTGTTCTCAATTCATTTGTTGTAGCTCATCTCGTTGTAGCTATAATTAGATCTGGAAAAACTCGATCTTGTAAATATATTTTAATATCAACAAAAGTGGCTTTGTTGAATAGTAGGGTGTATTAGAGTATTTCGGAACTCTAGTACTTCCTCAATTGTGGCCATTTTCTCAAGCTCAACAAATGGTAAAGTAATAAGGTAAAAGATCAACATGTATTCTTAACATTCTAGGCATTGTAAACCACAACACTTGGACATCAAAGGTTCACAAACACACACACGCACACACAGTGATTCCCTTATTCATTGATTTCTCCAAGTACTTGGTATAATCTAGCAACCTAAGAGTCAAATTAACAAAGTGATTCTCTAATACATATTGGTTGGAAACATACATGGCAATCTATAATATATAATTGTTTTGTGGACTATGTTGCACGAAACGCTGAAACATTTCGAAGTTTCAAAAATAGGTACTTTTAGAAATGACACCTTTCAAAAAGGGAAACGTCGGTAGAAATGTCACATATATAATTTTTATAAATAAGTGAATAACACATTATCCTGCAAGAAAAAAAGCAATAAGATCCATAGATGACAATATGGAAGGGAAACCATGTCTATGTTATTAACTCTCATAGATGATAGTACGACACCCACTTTCGGTCGATTTTTGGCGTTTTGGGTACCGGTACGACAAGAAACACCGAGTTTAGTGACGTTTCATGCAACATAGTCTTTCGGTAATGTTTGTCATTCCTTGGCAAACAATGCTAAGGGGATAAACCAAGTCCAAGCCTCATTACTCTCATGTACAACAGTTTGCGATTAGAGATTTTCTGTCATGGATATATGAGTAGTGAACTACAATTTGATGTCATGCCTTTGGTGAATTTATGTCAATAATTGATTGATTGGGGTAGCACCAGTGGGTGACCTCGTTAGAGATTTTTTCTCCTAGATTTGTCTTGAGTCAGCAGCCCCTGACAGCGACCAGTGTAGCCGATATTGTGTCAATTAATCTTCAATCCCTAAGCCAATCATGTCCCCTCACCCATCTGTCAAGAGCATATGTTTGAAGGTGGGCCATCCAATCCTAAAGGTATGTCTTTCATTGTGAAACCAGGTGCTTATGCTTATTTTTCCTTGGCCACACTTGGGTATGGATTATTGGTGACTTGGAAGGAGGAAGGGTTTTGACTATATTCTTGTTCCCTCGCCTTAAATGCGGGTTAATCCTCAACCTTAGTCCTATGGGATCTCCCATATTGGCTTATAGCTTTAGGATGGGCACTACACGGTAAACCCAAATTTTGTTAGCACAGTTTCATTTCCCTTTTTCATATTTTTCACTCCCCTCCGCACATTACATGCCCCATTTCATCATCTTCGCTCTTTAGGTTCACAAGGCTCGCTTACACCCCCTCCCCTTGTCAATTTGTCTTGGTCTGTACTAGAACTTTGCCCAAAGGTTGATGCAACAGAAAAGAACAAACGAATTTAAACAAAAAAAAATAAAAATAAAAATAAAATAAAAGCATATCATGGCCACATACAAAAGGAAATAATACCGCAAAATGCAAAATATGGCAGGGACAATATATTAATGTGTGGGAAAAAGCCAAGCATGAGCTCCCTTATAATTATGGCCTTCACCCTAGTTCCTAGGGCCCCTATGAGCGCCCCCCCGAATCAACAAGGAACCCATGCCTGTCTCAACCCTTGGTGGTTGATGAAATACCCCAACCATAAAAGGGTAATCACTGCTTATATCATACATAGCATGCTACCATTCCCTACAGCCTCAAGCAATATGATAAAGAAATATCAAGAAAAGACAAAATGCAAATGAAGAAGGGTGGAAAAACAAACGTTGAAGAAACTCATGTACCACGATTTCTCCCTGCTACATCCATACACCCAAATATGTGGACATCCCTCATCATTACCACCCTTGAACCCGTGGCATTTGGCCTTGAAACCCTTGTGTCACAATCCACCTCATCATCATCCACATAACCCCTATCATTTGAAGAATGTACCTTGGACATGCCTTTCCGCTTTAAGGGTTGTCAACACCTAATAAGGTTGTCTATTAGCTACTCCTACCTAGGGAGGTAACACCATTACATTCTCAAAGCCCCACATTTGGAAAGGAAACCCAATGGTGAGGAGATGTATTGGATCTTATACAAGATTGGTAGTTGGTTTCATTATGGACTAGGCAACTTAATTAGGGCTCAGAGCCCACCAAACGATCATATTGACACTTGCAGGGGATGTTGGAAACTCAAGGGTTTTGTAGATTATTGTTGACTTTCCTTACTTGATAATTGCTTGTGATGTTGACCTTTTATTACTTATTCTTCTTTGTTCATCAAGCAATTACCAAAAACAATGAAGATTATAACGAGACAAAGTACACAAGAAATAGGCTCCAAGCTAGGGCAAAACCCCTCTAAGGGGAAAATCCAGGAAGAAATCTTCTCTTCTTATAGAATCCTTTTACAATGAATATTTCAAGACCCAAAGATCAAAAGCCTAAAATCCTCCCAAGCACCATTTCAGCACACGAGCAACATCTTCTTCAAGGCAACTTCATAACTTCGACCCTATAGCTTCACATCTAGAATTTCAGCCCTACAGCTTCACATCAAAATTCTGGCCCAGCAATTTCAATTTCCCGCAATTGGCAGCGACACAAAAACCCTAGCAATTTCGCTTGTGTGGATAGACAGAGAGAGAGAGATTAACCCAAGAGACTTCAACGACTTCTTCTTTTCTTTGTCCTCCTTGTTCTTTATCCTTCTTCGTTATTGCAAATCAAACTTGAGATGAGTGAGTGATTCAAATGGGTCGATCTCCTTCTATTTATAGCCTTCTTGAAGGGTCGAATAGCCCTTCTTTAGGTCAACTTCATCTTGCCTAGGCCAACATCGTCTTGGAGGAATAAATGGCTTTTCTTGACTCAAAATAAATATTTTTCTTTGTTACAAAGAGTCCAAATGGGACTATAATACATGACATAAAATCTTCTTTGTTCTAGAAAGACCTCGAAGCACAAAGTACATGCTTTTGACCTAGACTCGAGCATGAATCCCATGCTTTGCATAAAATAAAATAAAAATATTTTTCTTCTTTTACAAAATATATAATATCATCTTTACAAAAGGTCATTATGAAGACCAAACCTAGTTACAACTTCCGAGGGGGATGCGTAGAGAGCAATGGGTTTCCATTGTGTGACAAAGCATTCTCTAATGCCATGGGCAGCCTCAATGGCTTGTTCATTAACCCACATTACCCGCAAGATGATGCACTTGGACCAATGTTGCCCCCAGCTGACTTAGTAGTGTACACATGGTTTGGCAACTCATGCAAGGCCCAAAGGAGATTCATCTCACCCTTGAGACATGGGAGCGCATGCACAGTATTCAAAGCCCTCATTTGGAGCAGTCAACAGGCTTATCATTCATCAGGACACCGACGAGACTAGTACTTGTGCCCTAGAGCCACTTTGATATGATTTACATAGAGTTTAAGGGGCCACCTCCTTGTCCATCATTCATGGATCCCTCTCTCTCATCATGGCACCTTGTGGACACAAGGTCCTCCAACAACCCTTCTACATCAGGATTTCATCATTTCCGCTCATTTATCGATGTCTTCCTCATCACTTTATTAGTTACTTGGTGGGCATGTCACCACAATTTGTATTTTGCATATAATTTTATAATTGTTAGGGGATAGTTAGGCTAAATTGAATTATTAGACAGATATAAACAGAGACTACTCGCATTGTGAGAGATCATCATCAACATCATCACTTGGCTCTCTTGTATCAAAAAAATTCACACTTCGTTTTTGAAACAAATTCGATATTCTTTGATGCTTTTCGATATTTTTGGAAGCTAAGTTCGATCTCTCATGGAGCTAATTCTTTTCCATGGTTGGATACATCTCTTGTCATCTTGTAAGTGTTATTTTGTTGAAAAAATTCTTGGAATAATGTGTAATGTGTAGAATTATTGCAACTAGCTAAATCTTTTATGGCCTAATCTATTGAATACCAATGCGAAAGATTGTTTGGTTGTAAATTGCACATGTTACTCATTGCATGAAAATAGATGAATGTTCCTAGTGGATGATCTTGTTTTTTTTCCATGAAAAACCATAGATATTGAGTAAGTAATTGTTGAAAAGTGGTTGTTAGGGCATTGCTTTTGTGCCTTCTTGAGGACAGGTTTGGCAAATTTTGAATCATCAAAGACTCCCTACCCGAGGGAAGTAGACACTAGTCCAAGCAAAATTGGTGGTCAACCTTTCCTCCCCCTTCTTTTCTTCTCTTCAAAAACTTAGGCCCCTTTTCCTAGATTGCCATCTAGGGCATCCTATGAAATCGTTTACAAGTGGAACTTTTCAAATCTGCTTGGATAAAAACCTGTGCTGGTAATTCCTCTAAAGGGTCTCAAATTTGGTGGAACTATCACGGTCAATTCCCCAGAAATCTTATGCCCTAGGTGTGCCCTTGAAGGAATAACCTAGTTGGTTTTCCTTCGATAAGGTGGTCTTCTTGTGGATCTTTAAGTCTATCATTCAAAGGAATAAATCTTTCTAGGCCCTTTCTTTTGTCTTACCTTGACCTAGAGAGCACTTTGGAGGAATTTTTTTCCCACATTTTTCCTAAAAACCATAGGTCTAGCGTAAGCCCTAATTTGGTCTCTCAAGGATAGTGAAAGCCCATTTGAAGTGAAAAATCACCTCGCAAAGCTTCTTGAGAGGTTCTATCTCATTTTGTAAGTCTTATTCCTAAGCATACCTATCCTCTTTGAGAACATATCAAGCCCTAGGTCTTGATTTCCATCCTAGGTCTTTCTTCGAGCGTTTTTCTTTCACCAAACCTTAATTGAGCCTCTCCTTCAATGCGCTTAGTGGAATTACTTCACATAATACAATGATCCTCCCTTTTTCAAGTGATTCCTATCCTACCCAGACTCCTCCCATTGGTGAAAGTCCGTAAAGAGTATGGGAAACTAACTAAGGTGACAATGGGTCTTTGTCCCATTGTTGTCATTTGGTCTAGTAGTTGTCCCATAGGTTCCCATCCTAGGACCCCTACTAGATTGTGTGACAACAATACCCTCCACAAAGTGATTCCATCACTTGCGACAAAGCTGGCTTAGGCCCCACTAATCGATTCTTGCTAAAATATATTGTTTTTGTAGTGCTTTTTGCCTTGGAATTAGAAAACAAAACTCACACGCTATCATTTGATTTTCCAAACATGTAGCAAGGTGTATTTGGCTTTACAACAAAGGATGTTCTTCAGCTAAGTTCACATACTCAACCATGCAATAGACTTGGAATTGTTCCATTTGTTTAGCATTGATTTCGCCACTACAAACAAGGTTGCCATGTGCCATGTCAAGAACCAAGCCTGGAACAAATCTCATTCATGCTTGTTGGATAGTAGCCAAAAGATTTGCACACATAATTGCTTAGGAGAGTCACAAAATTATATTTGTGTAGAAGGATTCAAGTTGGTGAAATGGACATACCATAGGTCTCACATTTCCATATCAACATATAATTGACGGCCTAGAAAGAAACTTACGAAAATATCAGGAAAACAACAAAAAACATCAAGAAGCATAAACTTGGACCCTAAAAATTCAAAAGAATAAATTATATGAAATACTCTAAAAATTTGTATAAATCAGACATACTTGCAAACAATGATTTAGAATTGCGTCAAAAGGATGTAAACATAGCTTTCTTGAAGAGAAGATCTAAATGCACTAGGTTGAAGGACATGTAGTCAAAGGGAACAGTATTTTGTCAAAGAAAAAGAAAACTTAACATTGTTATGATTAATGCAATCGGCAAAAACCGAATACCATAAAATAGGTAGTTTTCATGTTTCACAAATAAATTGTATTGATAATCATATAGCATATATATCAAGCATATTGAATATATGATGGTCAAAACTACTTATATCTATAATGTCATTTTGTTGCTAATAATAAGCAAATTTTGTCAAGCTCAGAAGACTATTTGTCTTCTATGTTTGAAATGCAAGATCCTAGAGAGATCAACCATTGTCTCGAAAGAGTTGAAGAAAAAAAGAAAGAAAATTTCCAATGTCAATATGCACAAAAAACAATATGAAATACAACTAATACAGTATTGTAACATTAAGTGCCTAAAACAAGAATCTAGGTACTTGAAAGGCACACTTGGACACTGAATACATCAGTCCTGCAAACACCCAAATTTTATAGAGAAAAAATTGCGAGATTGCTATTTTTTGGCGTCGCCGATGTTTGCCAATTTTTATCGATATTTTCTTCATATCTTAATTTGGCCAATGTTTGTCGATTTTTACTGATATTTTCTCGATTTTTTTCGTTTTCCAGACCCTGGTCGATTTTATCGTGACGTTGATGTTAGCAACATTGGAATCTACTACAATGGAAGAAATGGAAATTCAAGTTGAGACTACTCTATAAAATACACAAATACAAAATGGGATGGTGAACTTGGTAGTCAAAGATCAAAAATGGTATTTGCCTTCGAACTATTTGATGGAGATATCAACTATTGTAGGAAAAGAGAAACTGCAACAACAACAACACTGAAAGAAGTGGAGCTTGTGGCAATAATATCATTGAAAGAAGTGGATCAACAACTCAAGCGACAACAAAAGAAGCTTGGGTGAAAATATCGTTTACCAAAGTTATGCTTGCACAAAAAACCCAATCACTATACATGGGAAAATTTCAATTATTGTCAAACCATACAACCATATCAAAACATTTTGACAATCACAACACTATTGAGGTAGAAAACCGAGTAAGGGGAGATGAATCTTCTCTTATGTTAAACAGTTAAAGACATTATATGGTAACATAATTCCCACTATGGAAGTTACCGTTGATGAGGATAAGCATCACAAAAATTCTATGTGAATGATGAACTTATCAAACTTCAACTCCCATGATAGGATAAGTACAAATTTGTATTCATAGTCACTTATTTTGCGTAAAAAGAACTCTATAACATCATATTGTAGCATATAAAAGTCATCCACAAAAACTAATTACAAGTTGTCAATGCAAGATATGAATGTAACAAAGATATTTACAAATCTTGCAAGGCCTATTTGCAATTTTGAATAAGAGCCAAAAAGTGAATCATTGTAATTTGCAGACCTACAAAGTAAAGTTGCACAAAGTAAGCGAGAACCCACAAAGCAAAATTCCAAGATTTTGATAATCTTGAAGAAAGAGGTGGTTGAAAATAGTTACCAACGTAGCTTGAAGAAGCTTATAAACAATGAAAGATTAGGCAAATAGCCCATTTGTTGAGAAATCTAGGGCATAGGGATTAGGTGATTTCTCTTGAATGATAACTACTTGTTATGCAACTTTTCATAGTCTTTCATTAGCTTCTTTCTTTCTATTGATTATATTAATGTCTTCTATCATCAAACAGATACAAAATCATAAATGAACATGAGGCAAGCGACACAAAATGTAGGCTATTAGCCAAGGCAAAAACCTGTCCAACTTGAGAGGGAAACCCAAACGAATTCTTCTTCTTATAGAATCTTCAAGAGACGAATCCCAAGACCAAGACCCTTGACCTATTAACCTCTCCAAGAACAAGTCACGAGGCTTCTTTGAGCAAGTTCTTCTTCCTTGAGTCAACGTTAGTCAAACCTACTTGCCCCTCCTTAGATCTCGGCCACCCTTTAGATTTCGGCCTGTTGTCGCGCGGATTGGCACGACAACGCTCAGACCGGGGGTTGTCACTCTGATCCCCGATCCCTCCGTTTAAGCCTGTCTCCCGCGGCTAACGGGGGTAGACCCTGAGAGATGATGAAGACCAACTGTCGACCAGTTGGTTGGGAGACACGAGACACGATTAAGATAAGCACTAAAATGATTTGATCAGTTAGCAGACCAGTGCCTTGAGAGATCACTATTAAGATGATTACTTGTTAAATGATATAGAAACGTGAAACGTGAACAGTAATCATTTGTCATCAGCTAGATCACAGTGCTCTTAGAATGACCCAAATGATATCCAGCAACTGAAGATTTAAAAAAAGATGAATACACCAAACCACCACGAGTTATAAACCATGAACTAGATATCATATTCGTATCTCAACTTGAAAACTTCAGATCTCAGCGTAAAAGCTATAACATGAAAACCACTGAATCTAGCAACAAAAATAATTTTTTATTTTTTTATTTTTTTATGATGAAGACAAATGTTTTCAAATGAAAGAATAAAATATGCGATGAATTTTTCAAGATAGAAAACAAAGAAAAGGGCTCAGGAAACCCCCTCTTAAATATATCTTTTTGATGTCTTGTGAGATTGCTGGCTTGAACAACTTGTGGGACCCTTGATATCCTTGGAGGTGACTATTCCCGCCGAAGAAGTCCTCGCCCTCCAATAGAGCTTGCAACCTATCCCTTGAAAACACAGAAAACACTTGCAAACGAATTGTTAGTGCAAAAAGAGACTTGGCATATAGAGACC
>APFE030226380.1:46198-94459 GCA_000404065.3 Pinus taeda | reverse complement strand
CAGAGGGCCAGAGGGCTGACATAATGCCTCCAGAGGTTGATGCAGGCCAAGCCGGAGTGACGTTGGGCTAACGCTGGGCCAGAGAGAGGTTGACGCTGGGGTTTTGTGGGGCAGATTGGAGTTGTGGAGCTGCTGGAGTGTTTATCCGGGGTTTTAGCTGGAATATCTGCTTCCGAGTAGAGAGGTACTACCTCTGAGATTTTTCTCTGTTGGGTGAGCCAGATTTAGCATCCAGATTGTATTCTGACACTGCTTAATAAATCAAACCCTCAGATAGCTGCACCAGTTTTCCCGCATTGGGTTTTTTTGGGGACATTAGTCCAAATAAAACGGTGTCACTTGTGTGCTTGTTTCTATTTCCTTCAGTTGATGATCTGTAATGTGTTGAGCATGCATTTATATCTCTTTCCAGTATTTACATGGTAAACAACTTGTTAATTAACAGAACAAGTAGGTAGGAATAAATCAGTAAAGTGCATGAAGGGTTTCTAACATGTCAGACTTGGCAATTCCAACATGGTATCAAAGCATGGTTGCAGATCACAGGGGAACTGAGGACATCAACCGAACAATGCAACAACAACAGAAAACAGCTGTCCCGAGTGACAGAAGCTGTTCGTAGCAGAGTAACAGCAAGGAAGGGGTGACGTAGTGCCTGCGTCATCAAGATTGAGCCAGGAAGAGGCAACGCAGAGGCTGAGGGAGGCAAAGGTAGGCTCATGCAAAGGCCAGGAGGGCTGACGCAGTTGGCTGAGGAGGTTGATTTACTGGTGCCGAGATTGCGTAGAGCCTAGAAGCTCTAACCTTTAGTTTGCTGGGGTTTAGGAGGCTGTGGGTAAGTTGCACAATGGAGCTAGTAGTGTACTGTTGTTAGAACAATACCTAACAAGGCAAGGCCAAGGAGGAGGGAGTTGCTACTGAGGGTTTCTAGCCGAGAAATCTCGATCAGTTTTGCGGTTGCACAGACGATTAGAGTAGGGGGCATCTCGACATTGGTAGAAGGATTTCTAGAAGGGAAATCGAGGCTCAGAGGGAGTAACATCGAGAACTTCCAGGAGGGAAGTAGAAGAGCAGCGGAATGGAACGACATAGAGTAAGAGACTAGGACAGACTTGATGGAGCCTCAAACTTCGTAGTCTGGAAGGCCAAAATCTATCTGTACTTGACAAAAATCGTGTCAAGCACTTCGCCTTGAAGACGATAGCTGTCCCAGTTGACCCAGCTGACAATGACAGGTATGAGACAGCAATGGCGAGGGCTAAGAGTATCATTCTTGACGGTGTCAAGGATCATATAGTACCACATATTGTCGAGAAGAATATGGCATGGGAGATGTAGGAGCCCCTGACCAAGTTGTATCAGCATACTTCCGTGCAGAGGAAGATGCTCCTAGAAAATCAGCTGCAGTCATATCGGATGCAGAAGGGAGAACAGATCGACACCTTCCTCGGTCGATTGAAGGAGATTCGAGATCAACTGACTTCCATAGAGGCCACACCAGATCTAGAGTTGATGGTGAGAATAGCCCTGAATGCAATCTCAGAAGACTGGGAGGTGTTTGTCGAGAGCATACTAGGCAGAGCAACCCTTCCAGATTGGGAGGAAATGTGGGCGGCTCTTCGCTAAGAGAGATCAGGAGGGTGACCAAGACAGGAAGCAACAACAAGGGGATTAGAACCAAGAAGGAGGAGGAGGTGGATGCTGCCCTAGCATCTGAGGGTAACCAAGAAAAGCGGAGGAGGAAGGACCTCTCCAAGGTCAAATGCTTCCACTGTGGGGAGCTAGGTAATTATGCGATCCAGTGTCTAAGGAAGAAGAGTAAGGGAGAGGCTTCTGAGACCAAGGCAGCGCCAGCAAGGGCAAAGAAGGAAGTGGAGATAGATGATGACTGTGCCATGAGTGCACACACACCACTTGAGCGAAAGTGGAGAGACATCGAGCTGTAGTCAAGAGGACTACAGAAAATGAGGGGCAGGATCCTAGAGGTACCCAACCTCTTGGATTATACTTGGCTACAGGAGCCTCGAAGAGGAGTAGCAGGACTGGCGAATGTCGGTAGAGACAGATGAGGATGGAGTGGCAGAGAGAGCTATAGTGCAAGATTCCCAGGACAACGCAAGGCTAGCAGGTTGCAACAGTGCGAGAGGCACGGGAGTGTTGCATCAGTGCAGGATGGCACAGAGAGGTGTGCAACAATGATAGATGCAGGGAGTTGTTGCAGCAACGCAGAGGTTAGAGAGGGAGCACTTGTCAGCGACAGAGGGAGCTTCAACATCGGGAGTGCCTCTAGCTTGACAAAGATGTAAGAGTTGGGAGATCAGTTACTTACTTCTCAATAATTGAGTTGCAGTTTATCAGTTAGTAGTGGTAGTGCTATGGGCAGCATGATGCAGCATGATGAGAGGGGTTGCAGTGCAGATGCAACAGTGGCAGTGGCAGGGCCATGGGCAGCAGTGCAGATGCAGAGGGAGTTGCAGTACAGATGTAGCAGTGGCAGTGGCAGGGCCATGGGTAGCAGTACAAGATGTAGCAGTGTAGAGGATGTTGGGTAGTAGGCCTAGCATCAGCACAGGGACTGATGCCGGATGATTAGGGTGATGTTCAGTGAGGAGTATTTCTAGAGCACAGTCCTCTGTAAGAGGGAGTATTGATTTGGGGTAGCATCGGATGTGCTCTAGTGACGAAAATTGGTGGAGAGGCTAAAGCACATGAGATCTCAAATACGAAGAAATGGTTTGGGCAGATTCTAAGCAGTTTGGGAGATATTAAAATAATTAATATTTTTAATGGATTCTCTAAGTTTAAACTTAGGGAAAATAAAATATTAATGTGAATTAATAGAAAACTGTGCTAGAATGGTTCAAAAGTCATGGATCAAGCCAGATCTAATCTTAGCTGTTGATTAGGGACTTAATCTTGGCCGTTGATTTTTCAACGAGAAAAGTATAAGAGGAGGCTTGAGGGTTACTTGGACAACACACCAAGAGATCAAGATTTCGAATTTTTGGGGCTGGGTTTGCTGAGAAAGTTGAGAGAGTGATCAGAGTTGCAGTTGAGGGGCAGTGAATACAGAAGCAGAGAGGCAGAGATAACATTGGGAGGATCAGCGCAATAGCCGGAGAGAGGGATGCAGAAGCAGCCAAGGGTTCACACAAAGCTAGCCAGGGCTTACGCAGAGGCAGCCAGGAGCTGCGCGGTGCCTCAGAGGGGCCATTGTGGGTGACGCAAAGGCCCAGAGGGTTGACGTAGTGCCTCGAGAGGCTGATGCATGCCAAGCCGGAGTGACGCTGGCCTAATGTTGGGCCAAAGAGAGGTTGACGCTGTCCCTAGAGGCTGACGCTGAGGTTTCGTGGGGCAGATTGGAGCCGTGGAGCTGTTGGAGTGTTTATCCGGAATATCTGCTTTCGAGTAGAGAGGTACTATTGCTGAGATTTTTCTCTGTTGGGTGAGCCGGATTTGGCACCTAGATTGTATTATGAAACTGCTTAACAAATCAAACCCTCAGATAGCTGCATCGGTTTCCCGCATTGGGTTTTTCCTGGGACATTAGTCCAGAAACAATGGTGTCACTTGTGTGCTTGTTTCTATTTCTTTCAGTTGATGATCTGTAATGTGTTGAGCATGCATTTGTATTTATTTCCAGTATTTACATGGTAAATAACTTGTTAATTAACACAACAAGTAGGTAGGAATAAATCAGTAAAGCTCATGAAGGGTTTCTACCATGTCAGACTTAGAAATTCCAATAGAACTATTGCAAAAAACTTTCGATCTTTCTCTCTCCTTTGACTATAACTCTCTTTCTCCTTGACTAATTACAGAAATAGATAGATGATGTGATGAATTAATGGTTCTCAGAGAGGTTGAGTTCACCTTTATATATCGCTGTCCAGGAGGGTAAAAAAGGTGCTACAGAGGCTGACATGTCCAAGGAGGGCCGACTTGGTCTTTGTGTTGACTTTTGACTAAAAAATAAAATTCAAATCATTTTCTTACGAAAAGTCCAAATGGGACTTGACTCAAATACATTTCTTTTTGACTCACTATTTTTTTTTAACTTTTTAGACTCTAAACATGAAGAACATGCTTTGACCAAAAATAAAATAATAATAATAATGAATATAATAAATATAATAAATATATTGATGATGAAATTACATTACTTATGAAGATTGACACTAGTTATAATTTTAACACTCCCTCTTAACTAGGGAGGTATTCATAATGACTCGACATTATCTTCTCAAGTTGAAATATTCATATAAGAAAGGATTTGGATTGATAAGTATTAGTGATGATTTACATCATCATAGCCAACATTGTCAATATACCAAGGCCTTGACAAGTATGCTCTATCCTTCCAACAGATCAGAGCACAATGCTGGGAGGCATAAATTTGGACACCACTGCCTCTCAAGGCACATACCCCACCCGAGTGTTCCTAAGGTATGACCTCACAGGACCATTTCCTAATCCAAAGAAAATTGCGCCCTCTGGACCATCCTTTACCAAGTCCATGTGTCCAACTTAGGATGTTAATCCTAGTCAACCACAATACATGACTCAAGAATGTACATCCCTAATGCTTATACAATCCACCATTCTCCTTACCAGTGTTCATGCACTTGGCTTACGACTATTAGTCTTGGCCATAGTACGTGACACGTGGAGAACACTGTGTCTATCCTCACTCCCTCTCAACTAGGGAGATATCTACAAACCCAAGCGTGTCTTGTAAATACTCATGCTTCCTGTTAGGAAGGGACTTCGCTAATACATCTGCTATCTGTTTGTCAGTGGAGATATACTATAGCTTCATGACTCCATCCTTCACCATGCTTTGAATCTAAGTTGCACGATACACGGAAATGGGTACGGGTACAGATCGTGACCCCCTTAAGTTTTGGAAACGGGGAAACACTATATATATATATATTAAGACATTTAAGAAATGCTATGTGCAATCATAAAGCATACATGATACATTATTATAGTATGATTAAATTGTCCAATGTCAGTGCATAAACTACAAGTCTCTAAATTTACATCACATTTACTCATGAATGATCACATAATGAAAGCGACAATATCCAAAAACAATCTTGATAAATGAGGTTTATTATAAATATTTATCCAAAATCAACCTTTATTATATATATAAGTCTGCGAGTACAGTAAAGACTGAGGCTGCAAGTACTATAAAGAATAAAGACTAGTGGCCTTCAATCTTCATCCTCATTGTCATAATCCTTGTAAAAAGTAGAAGTAGAAGCATGCTTAATAGTGGATGGTGGAGCTGAAGAAAATGACTGGCCAATTCCACTTCTAATCTCCCGGTCCTCAATATTCAGGGCAGCAAGAGAGAGCTCCAAATTAGGACTTTTTGGATCCACATCCCATTCTTTAGAAGGACCACTGCTATATTATGGACCCCTACGAGATGCAAGTCGAAGGTTGGAGTGTACATAAACAATATTCTCTGCCTTCTGTGAGCCAAACTTTTTGCACTTCACAGATTGAATAAAACCATATGTGCTCCAATTCCTTTATGCTGATGGAGAGTGCCACTTGTGAAAGAACACTGATGAAGAGCCATCTAGAAACATCCACAAAATATTTTAATTGGCAAATAAAAAAATAAAGACGAAAAAATAAAAAGAAACGCAAAAGACGACATTTTTGTCCGGAAACACGATCTTACGTCCTTGAAACGCGTTCTAGGCCATACTGGGCCACGTTTTAGCCTCGTGAAATGTGTAAGTACGGCTTGAAATGCGTTTCAAGGCTGTACCATAAGCACTTCTAAGTTTCCGTTTCGTTTTTTCCTAGAAACAACCTCCTACCTAACGTTTCTTGCAACGTAGCTTTGAATGTAGTGATACTTGATATTAATGTGCTTTGTCCTTGCATGGAAACTGGGTTCTTTGACTATTTTATGTAGCGTTGATTGTCACAACATATGATTGTCAAATCCAAAGGTCCTTCAAACAAATCAACAAGTAACTTATGGAGCCAAATGGCTTTGCGACTAACTTCACTGGCTACCATATATTCAACTTCAATGGTACTTAATGCAATCGAGTTGCTTATCCATGAAACCATAGTGAATCCCAAACAAAAACAACCACTTGTAGTAGTTTTTCCATCTTCGACACCTTGTGCCCAATCTGAATCAGTGTAGCCCAATTACTGAATCTCATTTCCTGCAACGTATCTCAAATAATGACGTATCGTCCCCTGAAGATATTTTAAGGTGTGGTTTTTCCGCTATCCAATGATCATCTCTAAGCTCCATCTGAAACTAGCTAAGAGTATTTACTGCAAAACATATATATGGCCGGGGGTTCATGAGATACAACAGAGAACCAATCATCTACTGGTAAGATGATTGATAAACAAAACTTGAATCTGAACTCAACTTCTTCAAATTAGTAATCATAGGTGTTGTCATGGGTTTACTATTGATCATCCCAAATTTCTATAGAATCTTGATCACATATTTTCCTTGACCAAGATAAATTTCGCTAGGTTTTTCCCAAACTTTGAGTCCTAGGTAATAGTGCATTAGTCCAAGATCTTTCATGTGAAATTTAGTTGCATTGACGAATACAATGCTCCACACTTGTTATCAGTAAGTCATCCACATATAGTAATATGATCACGGGCTCATGCTTTACTACCTCGATGTAGAGGTTTGGATTTACAGTGCTTTTGAAGAAACCAAGTCTTATTAGATAAGCATCCACTTGCGCATACCATGCTCCAGGGGATTGTTTTAAGCCATATAGAGCCTTTTTTAACCTACAAACATGAGTTTCTTTTCCATGCACTTCAAGTCCTTGAGGTTGCTCAATGTAGACTTCTTCATCAATTTGTATTGTTACCGCTCAATCTAGCAGAGGTCCTAGGAGGGGTTCCAAAGGGGAAACTACTAGACCTAGTGGCAACAATGGGACAAAGACCCACTGTCACCTCAGTCAATGTCCCCTGCCTTTTACAGACTTTCACTAATGGGAGGAGTCCTAGTATAAGGGAAATCACTATGAATGATATATCAATGATGGAGGGATAGTGATTTCAAGAGCCCATTCATAGGAGAGACCCAAATGATAGGACTTACTTGCTCAAGAAGCAAGGTATAGGGCTCTCTAAGAAAGGCTTAAGAGGAAGCCTAAACCTAGGGATTAGAGATATTCCTAGATAAGGGATGCCCTAGACCTTAGATTCTTAAGGGAAAAGGGTTTCTAAAGTGGCCTTATGAAATAGGAATGATGAAGCTGTAGGACCACAAAGAAGCCCAAGTGTTCCCAAGTAAGGCTTAGGGTTTCAGGTGAAACTTCAAACAAAAGATCTAGAGCAAACAAGGGAGAAGAAAGGGATCAATGAAATTGAAATTGACTTGAATTTTTAGTGCAATGACCCTTAAGGAGGCCACTAACCAAGGAAACCTAGGGACCAGAATGAAGTTGGAGCTAGGGCTTGCGATAATTCCAAATATAGCTGTGGAAATTCTTCAAACTTTGTGAGGGTCTAGGGAAGACCCCAACACAGTTGTAGTCCAACTCACTCTCCAAATGGATGACTCAAAAAGATTTCGCTTGATGCCGTATGAGACCTCTAGGGTCAGGGCTTTGAAAGAATGAGAGGAGGTGAGGGAACATATTCTTTAAGGTGATCACCAAGGATAAGATTAGTGCGTAGCCTATTGGTAGAATGGAGTCAATGTGATTTCAATTTTTGGAGTGCCTTTACCCAATGAAGGAGTCATATAGCAACTTTGTATGGCCCTAGAGGCAACTACTAGGTTACCAAAAGAAAATATACTTCTTATTGCAACAATTTGATGACTTTTCAAGGTAATTATGGAGATAATTTACCCCTAGGAACATTCATTCACCATACCCAAACATGTAACATATGCAATACCTCACAAAATCAAAATTTCCACAATTCTGCATTCAATTAGGGCAGCATTTCAGATTTCATGAGTGAAAATTCCATACAATAATCATGTATACAAGAGAGAGAAATAAACCATGAAAGAGCACTTACAAGTATAGCGAATACATCCAATTATCAAAGAGAGAGAAAATCAAAGCTCCAAGACCAAGAAAATATATCCAAACATCGAAATGCATCATATTTCTCCAATTCGTTCATCAATAGCTATAATGAAATTTTCAAGAAGAGAGGGATACAAATCCAAGCGATGATGAGGAATGAATCAATCCTCCTATCAGTATATATAATCCTCTAAGGGTTTGATTTGCCTAATTAGGCCTAATGATGCCCCTAATAATAAAATAATGTGCAAAATAACATTCCTTGGTGACAAGCCCACCAAGATAGCTCCATAATATGAAAAATAAGCCTCTAAACAAGCCAAAAATGATAGATAAATAGCTAGGAGGGCCATTGGAAGGCCTAGTGGAGTCCAATCTGTGCCAAACTGAGTGGAAGTGATAAAGGGGTTGATCCCTTGATCTCCAAGCAAATGACTTGTGGTGCTCCCAAGTGGCTGTGGGGGCACAAAAACATACTCATGGGTCTCCAAGTAGATCGATCAAGTCTGTATCCGATTTGAAAGGGTTGGAACAATGATGCAAGTCGTCCCTTTGTCTCCCATGGTGAGACAGAACCCCATTTGGGCCTTGGGTCAACTACTAAGTGTGTGGTGCAAGTGTGTAGTTGATGAGCAAGGCGGTCTAGGTGCATCATCATCATCAAATAGGTGGAACACGAGCGAACAATGGATGGCATTGAAGGATCCCATGGCATGGGTATCTGCTCTCTGCTATAGTGGAGGTCCATGGCTTTCAACGCACACCCTACAAATGCCAATATGACCCTTTAGAGGGCTTGGACCCCGTATAGGGAGACCAAACCCTAAGATGAAGGCCCACCTGCAATCCTATATAAGATCCAATGCGTCTCCTCACCTTACAGTACAACAAATCATCAATGTAATTGATTAAATGAGCTTCAAAGTTCAAACCATGGAACCAAGTGGACACATTTGATAGTGGCATGCCCTTGCATAATGTGCTTTAGAGTGTACAAGTGTCTGCAAGTTCAAGAAGGGGGTTAACTAAGGAACCTATTAGGTGGTTTCAACCTCTAAGGGAGTATAGGTCCATGGTACATCCATCAAGTGGCAAGGGTCATGTGATATGATGATGGAACAGAGTGGGGCATTAGGGGAAGGCTCCAAGCCACATGCCATAGTACAAGGGTAGATAAGATAAGGGAAGCCCACACTTGGGTGTATGGATGTAGGAGGGAGAAATCGTGGTACATGAGTTACCCCGACCTTTGTTTTTCCAGCCTTCTTCATATGCCTTTTGCCTTTTATTGATTTTTCTTTTAAAATTGATTGGGGCTGCACAAGATGAGAGCATGATGTGAATGCTATAATAGTGAATACCCCATTAAGGTTAGCCAATTCATCGCCCACCATGGGTTGGGAAAATCATGGGTTCCTTAATGATGCAGAGGTCCAATATAGGGGGTCCTAGTAACTAGGGCGATGGCCATAATGATGGGAGTAGAGCTCCTGTTTGGCTTTTGCCCACGTGCTAAATATGTATGTTCCGACCATCTTTTGCATTCTATGCTACATTTCCTGTTGAGAGTGGCCAAATTATGCTTGTTACTTTATTTTTAGCTGTATCAAACTCCGGGGCATCGTTCCAAGCTTGACCCAAAGTGTGGATAAGGGGAGGGGGAGGCTAACTCCTTGTGGACCCTGTTACCTACCATTTTGTGGGTGATTATCCTTAGGAGATTCTTTTTTTTCTCCAAGATGGTCCTTAGCCGGCAGCTAACAACTCCTTGCAGCCACCAGCTAGCTCATTGTGCCATTTCTCCGCCACTTGAGCCAGCCATGTGGTCCCTCGCCCATCTGCCATGATCATATGTTTGAAGGTGGGCCTGCCGAACCTTAAGGTATGTCTTGTCATTTGGTAATTGAGTATTGTAGTTTGCTTATCATGGACACTTTTGGGCATGGATTGATGGGGGGATTTGACAAAAAGAATGGTTAGGTCTATGCCTTTGTCCCTTAGACCCCTTCGGATATTAACCTTGCATTCTAGTCCAGTGGGATCTCTTTTATTGACCATTTGGCTCTAGGGATGGTATTTCATGGGAAACCTTGATTTTGGTTTCGTGGTCCCGCTCCCTTATCCGCCTATATTACCCTCTTTCCACTCATTATTACCCTATTCATCATTTCTCCCACCTCGGTCCACATAAGGTTAGTTTGCCCCTTTCCCTTGTTGACACTTTGGGTCATGGCTTGGAACGATGCCTGGAGGATGATGCAGCGAAAAAGAAAGATAAAAGCATATTTGGCCACATTCAACAGGAAAATTACCACAAAATGCAAAAGATGGCTGGGACAAACACATTTAGCACGTGGGCAAAAGTCAATACATGAGCTCTACCCCATCATCTTGGCCATCACCCTAGTTCCTATAGGTTCTATGAACCACCTTCATCATAAAGAAACCCATGATTGTCCCAACCCCTGGTGGGCAATGAACCTCCCTACCTCAGAAGGGGGTATTTACTGCTATATCTTATGAATCATGCTCTTACCCCTTGAGCCCTGAGCAATTAATCAAAGAAAATTATAAAAAGGAAAAAGGCATATAAAGAAGGGTGGAAAAATCAAGGCCGGGGCACCTCATGTACCATGATTGCTCCCTCCTATGCATTACAAACCCAAGTGTGGGCTTCCCCTTATATTAACTACCCATGTGCCCCAACATGTGGCCCAGCGTTGCCCTTTCTCATCCCCTACTTCATTCACCTATCTGTCACATGCCACCACCTTTTGAAGGATGTATCTTGAATATATTATCCCCTTTAGAAGTAGAAACCACCTAATAAGATTCTTGGTTAACCCCATTTAGAGTTTAGGAAACATTGGTACTGTTGACCCTGCCGCCCGCACCTACCTACCAGTTAGCGAGAAAAGCCTTCAACCCCACAAGGTGTGGTTGGTGGCAGGGAACTCAGAGAAGGGGCTGTCACACTGATCCCAACTCTCTCTGTTTTAGCTATCTCCTAGGTTAGCTAAGGGGGGTGGTCCCTAAATGGAAAGCTAAGCTAAAAGCTAAGATGTAAAGTTCTAGGAGAATTATTAGAGTTAAATAAGATTGTCAATCTGAGATCTATAAGCAAAACATAATATAAGCAATAGCCATTAACCATACGATAAGCATGAAACACATAAATGACCAGTGCCTTAAAAACGTTGCTCTTTCAGAAATGAAAAGATTTTTATTTGTATTCTTTTTATGCTCAGAATGAAAACAAATGCTTTTAAATGAAAGGAGAAAATTTGTTTTGACTTTTCAAAATAGAAACTAAGCTAAGGGCTCGAGAAACTCCCTCTTAAGTAAATCTTTTTGATGTCTTGTGTGATTGCTGGCTTGAACAGCATGTGGGACCTTCGATATCGTTGGAGGTGACTATTCCCGCCGAAGAAGTCCTCGCCCTCCAATAGAGCTGGCAACTTGTCCCTTGAAAACACAGAAAACACTTGCAAACGAATTGTTAGTGCCAAAAGAGACTTGGCATATAGAGACCAAGTTGAGCTTGTCATTCAACCGAGAATGGACAAGCTACAACAAGTGTACAAAATATACCAAGCCCAGGGGAGATTTGAGATAGCTGCAAATCTCTCCTCCCTAGACAATAGTGCCTTCAGGCAAAATGAAAAACAACTAGATAGCAAATGAAAATCAAATGAATATCAAACGACACAGGTATACCTCATGTACCAAGGCATGCACCACAAGAGAAGCTGGTAACCCCAAAGACTTTTATTTATTTATGTGAAAGCTGAGTACAAAATCCGGTAGAGTCTCCGCCAACCCAATAGCTCGTTCTATCCTAATACAATAAGAGCCCAAGGCTCATATAAATAGGAAAATGGGAGATGATCCCAAGGCAAATTCCAATGACAAGTGGCAATCAGGTGAAGATCCCAATGAAAAAATGAAATGACAAGTGGCTTAGAGGACTGCTGTATGGCTGCCTTTGAACTATTGATAAACTGATGTTGACTAAACATGTGTTTGCAAACTGTTGTGTATGCCCACATAAACTGTTGTTTGAACTGCGTTAATAGCTGAGGCTGCCATGTGACATATGCGTAAATAGCTGTATGAACCTTTGACTACGTACGGACTGCCCACGTGGAAGCTGACCTGCGTTAACTTGCTATCCCAATCTGCGTGGAGACTGCTTTGCTGACTGTTGTGTTAACTGCTGTCCAGCGTGAACATGCTGTTTTTTTGAACACGTGAACTGCCTGTAGGTGTTGCGTATGTAATTTGTTGCCTTTAAACATGCTGTAATATGCGTATATACCTGCCAACGCAAAACTGCCCACGTGTTTGCCACATAAATCAACGTATAATTGCGTGTAATATCTGATATGTATGGGCTGCTGTAGCCTACGTGGAGGTGAGTGGGCCAGCATTATTTGCTGAGGATTATGCGTACGGACGTTGCTGGGATATCCACGTACGGCTGTTGACTTGTTTTAATTTATGGGTAATACATATACCATGTGGGCTGAGGTGGGTCCCCTCCCCACTTACTTATTTTCAATATAAAATTTGATTTAAATTAAAACCAAACATGACCTTTAGTAATACGTATGAACTCAACTTCAACGAGGAACTTTGACTTGCTTGGCACTTTGACTTTCTGTTGACTTTCTTTGACCTTGAGCTGAAACCTTTTTTGGTGGGTCCCACGTGCTTGCCACATCACCCTTGATTCTCTGCATAATCTCCATGTCAAAATTCGCCTTATTTTGACTTTGGAAAAATTTATAAATTTTTTCCAATTATTCATTTTTTTGAATTTTTTCTTCATTTTTGCCACTGTCACTTGAAAAATCGCCTTTTGAGGGACTCTGAGTCATTTTTTGACTCCCAAAGTAGGCTTTAGGAGAATGCTGGGCCTCTGAGGATGAATTTTGACTGGTCATACGCCCCAGACATCTCCTAAGGCCACTTATTTATGCCTTTACATAAAAATAATTAAAAAATCTCGTTTTGCGGGAAATTTTTAACTATTAAAAAATCCTACTTAGACCTAGCCAAATTCCACGAAACTTTTTGTGTGATCTAGTATGGTAATATACATCGACTCTAGACACTAAGATGTGTCAGGGGCTCAATCTTCAAACCGTCACCTCGGCTTTGGGGTGTGCACGAGTGAAAAAATCCAGAGAATTATCCGCCTCTGAAAAGAAGGGAAAAGAAGGGATAATTAACCGGATAAAAAAAACACTCCAAGGTGTACTCGTTTGCTGATCGAGTCCCACATCCTAGGCCTGTTACAAATTTAAGAAAATCATCATACTAGCATCACTTATTACAATTCCCCGCAGGGTGTGGAATCTGGGTACAAAGAATAAAGATGATGAGAAGATAGAAGGAGAGTTAAAAAACTCTGTTGACTGATGACATCTGATGGTACAAGTGTACTCTGGATCATCCTTGGGCATGGAGTCGTCACATAATCATCAGGTGCTACTCCAGCAGTCAACACGGCCTATTGGTTTGGATCTACAACTCTCGGCCTCTTCAGAAACCCTAGTTGCGGCATGTGTGAGGGATCAACACCAATTTGTGTCCCTTGATTCCCTTTGCTTGGATGGAGTCTTCTTCGTCTGCAATTCGGCTTGTATTCTTGACTTGCTTTCTTCCTTAATTCGATCTTCTAAGTTGACTGTGATGACTTCAGTCCTTCTGCAGCAAATGGCACCAATTTCTCCTCACACGTGTGAAGGATATTTTGCCCAAAACGAATCAAAACTAACTAGATTTCTTTTCCTCCTTTCTTTGGTTGATGATGAGCTTCTTCTTTAGTGCTTCTCGCACTTGAACCGTTGTTTTTGGATGCTTGATCGAATGGTTTCTCAAGAGAGGCCAAGTCCTCTCTCTCTATATATAGTGATTTGCCCATCAAATAGGCTGACTTGTGCAAGTGAGCAGGCCCGACATGCTCTTCTAGAACAATCTCCATCTTCTTTTGAGGGCTGACTTGAAGGAGTGCTTGTGACAAGGTCTTGGAGGGTTAATGACTCAAACAAATTCTCTTTTTACAATATGTAACATGCCCAAAAGGGTCTTCAATACATCACATTGCCTCACTAGACTTTATGACTTAATAACCAAACCTAATAGCTCACAATAAGAGCTTGATCTACAAAATAAAATTCCTTGAGCATGAAACCCATGCCTCAAGCATAACAAAATAATTTTATTTTTCTTCTTTTCATTAATTACATAAAATCATGATTTACACATGTCATTATGCAGACCAAACCTAGTTACTTATTTCAACACCATTTGCATTCAAGGAAAAGTGTTGGTGAGGGTATAAAAGACTCAAGTGGTTACATTCAATTTTATGGTAGAAAGTAAAGTGTTCTTTGTTGAAATATGAGGTAGTTATGGTCAGCATTTTACATCAAAATCATGCGGAAGAAATTAAATTTTTCGGGCCCATCCTAACTCTTCAAGTCAACCTAATTTGCCCCACAAGTCTGCTTCAAGAAGGATATGATGTCAGCCCTACTAGGGCTAATTTTGAATGGCTTCTTTGAGATCTCGAATTTGGGATGGCTTCTTTGTGGTTTCGAATAGCCTCTCTATTCAGATGGCTCATTACAATGACTCTAGAAGGTACTTGACAGTAAAATCGGATAGCTACAATGGTAAATATCTTAATGAGTTAAGTATGATTATAAAGGATGATATATGTTCTCTATGATTTCAGATGTTAAATCTCTAAAGGATTATATTATCTTTGTTTTCCACTTGACTGACATGAGCCTTGATAGGGCTCTCTCGTGGTCCTCGAGGCTAGCAAGCTTGTATGGTTGGCAATATTGTATACTGTTCACTCTTTGCAATCCTATATAGTCTGATCCCTCAGAATGGTTTACTAGAACAACTTTGTATCTCTTGCAAAACCATATATCATATCGTATAACTTCATGCAACATCGTATATCCTCTATGACATCTTTGTATATCTATGGCTAAATTCATATGGTACCTTTGTGCACCATTTGTTTGAGTCTCAAGTCTGGAGTTATATATTCACTATGACGCTTTGACAATGATACATGATTCTTGACTATGAATTGATCCATTTCCCTGATCAGTATCGCTATAAATTTGAGATGTAGTGCTTTATATAACTATTCAAAGCAGTAGAAGCCGACATTATGTCCTGGTAATGTTCCGAGAGTTGAATCCCCTATAGTTGGATCTCACCTCAATTGATTAAATCAATTATCAACTTTAATAGATGAAGCTCTCGAATTAAGAAAGGATTTGTTAAAGCTATGTCAAAAGGTAAATCCTACCTCTACCAGATAGAATTGACTCTAACAATAATCATGTGAAAAGACTTCGATATCAAAAGAGTCATGTATTCATCTTGTTGTGCAAATTCTCTAGACCAAAATTTCAATTCATATTAGTGAGAAAGTCTCGCCGAAATATTGTATATCTAAAGGAAAATGATGTTATAATATGCACCTGCAAAACCCTTGTAAGGGGTTGATCATAAAATATCACTAAAATTTGTGAACCCCTCAAATGATTGCAATCTAAGAGGTCATTAGGGTTTTTGAATCTTTTCTCGTCAATAAAGGTTAGAATTGACTGCCCTATGCCCATGATTTGATTAAATAAAAGAACCCTAAAAGGATCTAAGATTTTGATGTTGAGGTTGAATTGTAGATTGTATTCTAAAAAGGACTCAGGACCAAGAGATAGTTGTCCTAATCTCAAAGATAAGTATCTTGTGTTTCTCATTTTATTTCAATTAAGACTAATATTGGACTAGCTATGACTTGTAAAACCCTATGTTGGGTTTGGAGAAGAAAATCTAATGAACCTAAGCTTAATTCTTTGTTGATAATATGGACTCGTCGATAAATATGTGTTTCTGTTGATGTTGTGAACTCATGATATAGACTTCATTGATAAAATGAACTCTTTGATGTCGATAACGTGGATGATGACATGGTCTCCTTGAGGATGTTGAATTTCACTCTTTAATAATGAATGATGTGTACTTTATGATGTTGACAATATGTACTCCTTGTTGATGATGATTAGTACTCCTTACTAATAATGATTGATGACATGGATGTTTGATTGGACTTTGATGATGAGCTAAATTGGTACTCACTATTTGATGATGATGATGATCAAAGTTATGATGATGTGGACTCATTGATGATGTTGTTGATGATAGTGTGGACTTGATGACATGGACTCGTTGATGATGAATTGGACTAGATTCTTTGATGATGGTATTAATAATATAAAATGATATGTACTACTTGTGTGGACTCTTTGGTGATATGGACAAGACTACTTGATGATGGTGAAGATATGGACAAGACGATGATGATGATTTGATAATGATGACTCTTTGGTAATGATGAGATGATGATATGGACTTGTTGGATTTTAAGCCTCTGTGGAAGTTTTTTGTAGCTTCATGTTCCGGATTCTCCACAGTTTCCAGTTCATAAGTCGACGTTTCAAACCCCAAAGGGGGTCCATCATCAGGACAACTTTAAAAGATAGATAGAAATGAATGAAATGAAAGAACCCTTATTATATCTGCATTACCCACGTCACTGATTGTATTATCTGCATTGACCCTTATTGCATCTATATTACCCACGTTACTGTCTGCACTGCCTGCCGAATTAATGTGTTTAATTAATGCGCTGGGGATATTGGGGATATTGCTGTCAGCGCACGGTATTACATTCCCCACGCTGTTAATAGTTGTATTACCCTGGCTATCCCTCATATTATCGTTGTTTATTATTTTCTTAACCATCGAGCCCCAGACAGCGTAGGATTCAGCCTCACTACTTGCATTGGACACCATATTACATTCAGAACCTGCATTAATGTTTTTTAAACGGACAGCGCAGGAAGCATCACCACCTGCGTTAATATATTGTTCCACTGAACCTGCGTTAATGTTCTTAATTGATGAGGGGATAACGCTGTCAGCCTCACTACCTACGTTGGATTCAGCATCACCACCTGCGTTAATATATTGTTCTTTAGAACCTGCGTTAATGCTATTTAACCGGACAGCGTAGGGAGCATTACCACCTGCGTTAATAATACATTCTAAACCTGCGTTTATATATTGTTCCATACATTCTGAACCTGTGTTTAATGAGGGGATAACGCTGTCAGAACCTGCGTTAATGCTAGCATTACCACCTGCGTTAATAATACATTCTTCAGAACCTGCGTTAATACATTCTGAACCTGCGTTTATATATTGTTCCATACATTCTGAACCTGCGTTTAATGAGGGTCCGCTGTTAATTGCATTTCTATTGTTAATAATTGCGTTCATAACACATGTGCCAGCGCAGGATTCATCAGCGTTGTTGATTCTGCCATTTCTAGAATCCTCAAGGAAACTGCAGGTGACATCAGGGACTGCATCCTTCTTTTTGTTAAAAGCGGAACTGCTGGGATTATTAGGGCCAGCGCAGGAATCAGGAACAGCCCAGGATCTGAAGTAGTTATTTATGTTGCTGTTGCTGTCACCCATGCCTTTTTCTAGCTTGGCCAACTTCCTGGATTGTCTTTCCCTGGCGATTCTTCCTTCCGTCTGTGCCTTCAATGCAGCTTTTGCATCAACAATTTTCCAAAGATCGAAGCTAATTTTCATAGTTAGTTTTAGATGCCAGGAGAGGGCCAGTCTATTGAGGTTACCCAAGGCTGCCCGGGTTCTCTTAATTTCACTTCGGATTAGGGCCAGGCTTAATTTCAAAAATGACCTATTATTATACTGATTAAATAGTCTGTGATTAACTTTAGCAAAATGAGGAATGATTCTCCTATTCCTACATTGTTTCAGAAATTGCAGGTCCGCAGCTCTTCTCTCAATTTTTATCCTCAGGTTTTCGAGAATACAGATCTCTTTCCATGTTTCCCCTCCGTACAGGTAAATTATGTTGGATTTTAAGCCTCTGTGGAAGTTTTTTGTAGCTTCATGTTCCGGATTATCCACAGTTTCCAGTTCAGTCTGTCGACGTTTCAAACCCCAAAGGGGGTCCATCATCAGGACAACTCTGAAAGATAGATAGAAATGAATGAAATGAAAGAACCCTTATTATATCTGCATTACCCACGTTACTGATTGTATTATCTGCATTGACCCTTATTGCATCTATATTACCCACGTGTTTAATTAATGCGCTGGGGATATTGGGGATATTGCTGTCAGCGCACAGTATTACATTCCCCACGCTGTTAATAGTTGTATTACCCTGGCTATCCCTCATATTATCGTTGTTTATTATTTTCTTAACCATCGAGCCCCGGACAGCTTAGGATTCAGCCTCACTACTTGCGTTGGACACCATATTACATTCAGAACCTGCATTAATGTTTTTTAAACGGACAGCGCAGGAAGCATCACCACCTGCGTTAATATATTGTTCCATTGAACCTGCATTAATGTTCTTAATTGATGAGGGGATAACGCTGTCAGCCTCACTACCTGCGTTGGATTCCGCATCACCACCTGCGTTAATATATTGTTCTTCAGAACCTGCGTTAATGCTATTTAACCGAACAGCGTAGGGAGCATTACCACCTGCGTTAATAATACATTCTGAACCTGCGTTTATATATTGTTCTCTTTGGTGATATGGACTTGTTAATGTAAACTCCTTAATGATGTGGACTTGTCAATAATGTAGACTCCTTGTTGGTGATGATAATGTGGACTTGTTGATGCTATAGACTTCTTAATGATGATTAAGATACAGACTCGATTCCTTGATGTTAATGATGATGTGGAAGGATAAGATTAAAATGTAGCTCACGCGCTCTCAAAAGAAGTATTATCTTGATTATTTCTATTGATTATTTTATGATGAGTCTCTTGGCTTGCTGGGTTGTTCTTGTTCTTCCATAGCCTCCTAGCAAGGTTTGCAGGTACATTATGAAAATTGCCAAGTTGTGGCATATCGTTTGAAATGATGGAAGAACAATGTGACAAGAACACTTTATACTCAACGGGAGCAAACAAGATCAGCCTACTTGAAGCTTGTTCTCATAAAGGTTGCTAGAAGCTTTGAAAACCAATGTCAATCTAAATGTGCTAAAGATCATCCTGTGATTTCTGTGTAAGAGGGAGTTGCTTTTGAGGCATGAGCCTAGTGATATCTTTGACACCATGGACTACATTTGATGAATGATTTGAAAAAGTTGCTAGACTCTGATGTTGACTTGGTTGATTCACTGATTGATTTGTCAATTTATCCGTTGAATCCTATTGTTATCTGATGGATTCGATCATGGTCTATTGGATTCTACTATGCAAGTTGATGATCGCTTTTGTGAGAAGCTACTTATTGTCTACTAGAATATACTATGGTTGTTGATGATTGCTTATGTGAGACGCCACTGCTAAGGTCTACTATTAGCGATTGATGTTTGCTTCTGAGAGAAGCCATAGCTGAAGTTGAACGAACTAATGAATTTTATGCACCATGGTTTCATTTCTAATCATGAACTGGCTGTTGATGCTAATATGAAGAAATTGGAATAAATCAGAATTCCCTTGGAGAGGGAGCACTGATTACTTAGCATCATATTATGGACCATCTCCTGTATGTTGTGTCGAAAGACATTGTTGTCCGGGAGATGTATTTATGATTCCTCTTGTAGGTTGTGTGTTGAGAGAACATTGTTGTCAAGGAGATGTATTGATGATTCCTCTTATAGGTTATTTGCTGAGAAACATGGTTGTCCGGGAGATGTATTGATGATTCCTCCTGTAGGTTGTGTGCCGAGAGACATTGTTGTCATGGAGATGTATTAACAATTCCTCCTAAACTTTGTGTGTAGAAAGACATCGTTGTCCAAGAGATGTATTGATGATTCCTCTTGTAGGTTGTGTGCCAAGAGACATTGTTGTCCGAGAGATGTATTGATGATTTCTTTTATAGGTTGTGTGCCTAGAGACATTGTTGTCCATAAGATGTATTGATGATTCCTCCTATAGGCTATGTGACGAAAGATATTGTTGTTTGGGAGATGTATTCATGATTCCTCTTGTAGTTTGGGAGATGTATTGATGATTCCTCCTGTAGGATGTGTGTCGAGAGACATTGTTGTCCAAGAGATGTATTAATGATTCCTCATATAAGCTATGTGCCAAGAGACATTGTTGCCTAGGAGATGCTTTGAGATGGATGTTATGTATCTTTCCTTGTGATGAGTTTGAAAGAGAGGGAGACTTGGATTGTGTTCTCTTCCTTAGGTTATGAGTCTTGAGACCTATGGATTAGTTGGGAGGATGAATCTTAAGAAAGAATGAAAAACTACCTCCCTAGCTAGTAGGGAGTGTTGAAATATGACGTAGCTATGGTTGGCATATTTCGTCAAAATCATGGGGAAGAAATTAAATTTTTCGGCGTATCCTAACTCTTCAAGTTGGTCCAATCTGCCCCACAAGATGGCTTCAAGAAGGATATGATGTCAGCCCTACTAGGGCAAATTAACCCTCTTATGATGCCTATTAATATGAAGTCATTGGCATTCATTTCAACCATAAAAACATCAAGGAATTCGGTCTGAAATCCCAAGATAATTTGGCATTAGATTTCAAAGTATAATCACACATGCGAGGAAATCTACAAGGGCTATTTTCACTATTGTTTGGTTCATCTCCAAGCATTCACTGCTACAGTGACTAAGGATCACTTCTACCTATGCTTTTGTGACCTCTTTGGTGGCCAAGAACTACAGAGAGACTCGCTCTCCTTTTGTGACACAAATCTGAAGTTGACCGAAAACTTTTTGGGTGTATCTTCTCCACAATTCATTGACAATCATAGTGGGAACTTCGGCCCTCCATTCAGGCCTGTGTTTTGGCCTACTTATGCAAACCTTAATCATTGGACACAAGTGGTTTTGAGCAGACTTTGATTGGGCATTGCATTGTTGATTATTTTGGATTTGTTGGATCATTTTCATGTACTATTGATGGATAGAATCTCTCTCACTCATAAGGAAAGAATTTTTGGGCCAAGAGTTATAAAGGCAACTTTGGAGCAAGAGATACAACGCCTTTTAACGATGGAAACAACAATTGAGAGCTCAAAACCCAGTTCAAGGATCTTCAATATGGAATTTGGCCAACACTAATAAATTTATCATACAACACTACTATTTTTAGGAATTCCAAGAGAGAAAGGATGCCATGTTATGGACATACTCGTGCCACAAATATCCAAACCTTGCGAATAGGGAAAATTTTCTTGCTATAGAAGACTTGATGAATTCTAGGGGTCTATTGACAGTAGCAAATTATTGGCACTAAACAATGGAGCGCACCTTATGGAGAGAATGCAAAGATAAAAAAGGCTAGCCTCAAACTCTTGATCAAGTCAATCCGGACACATTAATGGAAGAACTTCACAAAAGAAAGATCACACTCTCCAACGGACAAGACAAACTCCAACGAGGCTATAACCAACAGGGTATGTTGACAATCAAAGAGCTATATCAACTAGCTACAAGTCACACCAATCTTCTCGTCAATTGACCAAGAAACAAGTTTGGGCTGAGAAATTATGGCCCCAAGTTTCCCATTTTCTTTGGTTGCTAGTACATAAAAGAGCCCTTTCATTGCATAAAACCATCCACAAATGATTCGAAGGAACTTTCTTTTGTTTTCTTTATAGATCAGATGTAGAAGACATGCAGCACTTGCTCACTCTATGCGCTTCTTTTGAAACTCTATGCTCTCAACTCTTCAACTTATTTGGGCAATTAGACAAATAGGAATGGCATAATAGAAACGATTGAAGATTGGAGATACTCTATGACAAACAATCATATTATATATCGAGCTTACGCCCTCATTCCAAGGTTTTTGCTATCGAATATGTGGAAGGAGAGAAATCATCGCATGTTTAATAATATATCATCAAAGCAGAAGGTAATCTGGGAAAAATCATTCGAGAGTGTCCATAAAACAATACTACTCCAACCTCCTCGAGCCCTCCTCCCCCTAGATCTGTAAATTTAATTTTGACAGGGCATCTGTCAAGTTCTCCTCTAGAGACCAACCTTGTTATTGCATCATCGCAAGGCTTCTCTAGGCTTATTGTGGAGGCGATTCTTAGCTCGTCATCATCTAAAGAGTAAAGAAATCGATCAATGGAGCTTCACCAGAAAAAAATTGTCATAGCTAAAAATTGGAAAAATATTACACATATTAATCATATAATTCTGTGATTATTCCCTCCCACGTCAAGAGAACATGCAATAAGGTAGCGGACCTTCTAGACAACTTGGGATGCCATTACATTCACTTTCATCTTTCGGCAAGTTCGAACAATCAATATGGGAGGACTGGAGACCATTACTTATCAATCTGATAAACAAAGATTGAGAAACCCCACAAGCAATAGAAAAACATGGAGAACTAGCTAGCATTAGGGTGCAACTCTATAACAAACAAAAAATTGTAGAGAAATCAAGAAGCTTATAAATTTTCCATTAGGTTTCTCTTTCATAGTAGTTCCTTGTGAATTAGTTGGCTTCTTATAAAAATTTATTCTTCTTTCTTTCATCAAACAATTACCATAGCATAGACATGAAGATCACAGAAACAAAACAACACAGAATATAGGATCTCAGGAAGCAAAACCCCTCTCCTAGGGGAAAACACAGTCAAATATCTTCTTATAAATTAGATCAAAGTGACACATGCTAGACCCATGACCACAAAAGACCTTTCACCTCTAGATGTCAAGTCAAACCTTCCATTCTGCTCAACAAATTCATCATCAAGATATCAACAAGAGAAGTACCAAGGAGGAATTTCCACAAATTCCATCTCAAGAAGAAACTCTTCTTTCATTTCAAACTACATCCCTCTTCTTCATCTTTCTTCTTCTTCAGAATTTCAGATCAAAAACACATCCATGCGTGTGTCCAAATGAGCTCATATCATCTTCTATTTATACAGTGCAAAAGGGGTGCGAATAGACATGTCCATTGGGGTAGAAGTGACTTGTCATGTACGCCAACTTAGCATCTAGAAGTGTTTTTGACCCAAAATTACATAATAAAAATTCGTTTTACTTTTTATTTTCAAGAGGTCCAAATAGGATGTTAATTCTTTCACTCAACAAAACCTAGAAGCATGAAGAACATGCTTATCTGATAAATAATAATAATAATTCTTTTGAGCATGTATCCCATGCTTGAAAATCATCTGTATTTTTCTTTCTTTTTCTTCATTTTGCTTTTTACATAAAATACATAGAGGTACAATTACGAAGACTGAAACTAGTTACATCTTTCAACACTCCCTTTTAACTAGGGAGGTATTCATATTTGTACAAACAATACAGGGATGACCTCAAGTTGAAATGTTCTAAGAAGAGGATCACAATCAACATATACAATGTTAGAGATCTCGATACCATCTAGGCTAACTGCAAAGGTATCAACCCTTGAAGGGATCTAGGTACTATCTTGGGTATCTGTCAAGGTATCAACCCAACAGGGATCTGGGTGTCATCTAGGCTACTTGCCAAGACACCAACTTGCTGAAAAGTGTAACTAGGTTCAGTCTTCATAATAATAAGCTAAGTCACCAGACACGTCCTCCAAGGTCCTGTGTCCCGTATTTTACGTGTCAGACACGAAAACGGCACTAAAACGTGTCGAAAACGTTCTTCATCGTGTCCTGTAAAATGTACAACGTATTCGCCGGTTTTCGTCGTGTCCGGCATTTGGAAAACGCGTATTCCGTTGATAGAAAATGTTGCCTGCATAAGCTGCAATTTTTTTTGAAAGAAACAAATAATTTTTGAGTGGGGCAGCTTAATGATCAAGTCTAGGCCCTAGTATTGATATGCCATTCATGGTAATGTTAAATTCTTAAAGTAAAAGTGACATTCTCCTTAATCTTCGTTTTCATCCTTTTACTTAAATTTTTAACATTACCATGAAATGACTCAGGATGTTTGAGAGTGGTTTCGGCCTCATTGGATTTCATATGGAGAAAGTAGAATTTTAGATTTCATTCAAAATGCAGCAGACTTATCAATTTTTCAGGATTTCAGGATTGGGAGATTGTAATGTTTCCAGGTGACACCACCTGCCCGAGCTACTCCTGCCACCAGTAGAGGACGTGGTCTATCTCCTATAGCTCCTACTTCTAGTTCTTCAGCTTCTAGAGCATAGCAAACTCCATTGCCAACTCCACCAGCACCAAGCATCTACATCTAGAGGGAAAGGGAAAGTTGTGGCATTTTCTCGCAAGAGGGGCAAAGGAAATCAATAGGATTAGACTTTAGTTATTTTCTTATGTGCTTGTAAGTTGCACATGAACAATGAACAATCAAGAATCAAGACCAAGCATATCACATTCTAATTTCCAAATAGTAAATTTTGATTCTATTTATTTTTTTAAAGTGAACTATGAACTTTGAGAAGTAATTATATTTTAATTTGATTAGATAAGCTGCAACCTGCAATTTAATATGGATAAAAAACTATATTTCGGTATATATATATATATATTATTTATTAAATATATATAAAACGTGTCCCCCGTGTCCTGTTTCCAGGTCGCCGCGTTTCGTATTGAATACTCGTATTTACGTGTCCTCCGTGTCTCGTGTCCTCGTGTCATGTGACTTAGATAATAAGTAATTATATTTTATGTAATGTGATGTAAAGAAGAAAAATAAAATTATTGTATTGCTTGCTTCATGGATTTCATGACCAAGAGATTTTATTTTTGAGTCAAGACTCCCATTGAGAGACTTTAGGAATTATTTTTCATCTAGTCATAAAATCATAGTCATTGTCATCTAATGAAGTCATGTTACACTTTGTAAAAGATCAAATTTGTCTATGTAAAGTATCCTCCAAGACCTTGTCACTTATCCTCTTCAAGTCGCCCTACAACAATGTTAGAACATGCTAGAAGATGTCGACCTAACCTCTAATGATCATGTCAGCCTAAAGGACATGATATGAGCTATATATAAAGCCTAACTCGGCCACACTTGAAAGCTAGCAACTCGACATGCATTTGGTGAAGAAGTGTGAAGAAGGGTTAAAAAGAGAAGTGTGAAAAAGTGACAAGGAGAGTTTCTTCTGGGCAGCGAAGAAGTATTCTTCTGGGGAAGCGAAGAAGTATTCTTCTAGGGTAGCAAAGGAGGTTTCTTCTAGGGTCAACAAAGGAGAGATTCTTCTGGGATAGGGAAGAAAGGATTCTTCTAGCGTACTTGATCTGGGTGACAGAGAGAGGGATCTAGAGACCGAGATTCTCTAGAGGAAACCATTGAGATCATAGAGACCAAGTTTCTTTAAAGGAAGTCGAGAAGAAACAGTATGAAGGATAGAGACCGAGTTTCTCTAGAAAGAGCCGAGAAGAGCAATTCGAGATCAAGAAGAAAGTCGAGGAAGGGAAGAGGCAGACCATCAAGGTTAGTGATAAGGTTCTTGGGAGGACACTAGATTCAAGGGTCTTTGTCATGGTCTTGGTACTCGTCAATTAAAGATTTAGAAGAAGAATTTTGATCGACTTTTCCTCTCAAAAGGTGAGAGGTTTTTGCCCTGGCTGACAAGCCTAGATACTATGTCACTGTCTTTTATTGTGTATATTGGCAATTGTCTTGATGAAAAGAACACAATAATAACATAATGAAGAAAATATTATAAGCTAAGAAGTAAAAGTATATCACAAGCAATTATCACGCAAATAAATCTTTTAACTATCCATACCCTAGATTTCTCAACATGGTATTAGAGCTTAAGTGTTGAAATCAAGAAGGGGCATTCAAAGCAAGTTGACACATGAGAATCGAGGTTCAAAAAAGGATCAAAGCAAATCAAAGAACACCAAACAAGAAATCAAGATCGAATAAACCCTAGATCGAAGAAATATACTCTAACAAGAGTCTTGAAATTATTTTCAAGAAGGAAGCAGGAAGAAATACTGAAACCCTAGAAGCACTTCAGATATCATCACTCATACATCACCAAAGAAGTGGAAGCTCTTCAAATCTAAGGAAGCTTAGATCGAAAGGCAATCTTCTCTCTATTGAAGCAAGGATCTCAAACTTCCTTGCATGGAAAAGAAGGATAGACATAGTCCTCGAAGTAAATGAAGTCATTCATCATGTCCATGGAAAGGTCTCCAAGCCATCCAAAGAGCAAGCATTATCTGGATACATGGAAAGGGATCTCAAGGCTCAAAATATTCTTAAGGAATCTATTAAAGATCCTCTCATTTCCTATGTAGCAAAGCTAGAGACATCTAAAGAAATATATGATAAGTTGGTAGAACTTTTCTCTGAAATCACAATAGAGAAGATCATATCACTTAGATCTTATCTATATAAATTGAAGGTGATATCATCATGCCTTTCAAAAGCATCTCAAATAAAAGGTCAATTGCAAGATCAAGGAGAGATCGTATTGATAACGAAATGATCTCCATTATTCTAGATGCATTGACTGATGAACAAGGTAACCTCATATCTACTAGGGAAAAGGAAGCTATCCCATTCATCAAATTATGGTCTCTCTACAATGCAGAAGTAGACAGGTTCAAAAAAGAAAGCAACAAAGGATCAGATAGAAGGGATCAATAAGTGACAAGAAGAAAAGGGAAATTTGGAAAGTTTGGTCCTCCAAAGAAAAAGAAGAACATGGCTAAGGAAAGATGTTATGGTTGTCAAAAACTTGGGCACTATAGAAGAGATTGTCCTAAACGTAAGAGGGACAGGGAAGAAGCCCATATCACTGAGGAAGTGAAAGACCCTGAGACAAAGAAGCTTAAGAAGGTTGAAGTAAAAAGATCTCTACTATGACTGAGATGATCTTCTTCATTAGAAGATATTTTTCCCTTGTAATTTATAGGTAGGAAGCAATGTAAATAAGATAGGATGCATCAGATTAGAAAATAGCATCATCATAGAAGCATTAGAAGTAAGATCTCTTGACATGGGAAGCAAAAAGGATGTCTAGAACAAGTTCTATTAATTACAGAGAACGAGAACCCTTGGCAACCTCATTAAAACCTCAAGTGATAGTTATAGAAAGAAGTAGAGGTCGTCATCGATTGGGATCATCATACAATAGTCAATAAAGAAACATCTGCTAGATAAGTATATGAAAGATCCTCAAGTTTCTCAGATGGAATCTTGACCAAAGGATTCACCAATCTAAAAGGAAAGCAAGAGTTTCATCAGGAATTCCAACTTGTGGTATTCAAGGGATGTTGGTATGATGACATAACAAGAAAGGAGATCTAAAGGATAAAGTTTCGTTCAAATGACGCTGTTATAGGAAGTCTGGATGACTGAAACGAAACATGAGGTATGTATGCTTACATAGCTTATTATGAAAGTCATGTCATATGGTTGCAGATAATATGCATCACTATTGCCATCTTAGGAAATATGATCAAGAGAAGAAGGATCTCCTCCTCCAAAAGATTACAGAAAGGCATAAGTGACACTAGATGAAATCAACATAATATATTCTCATATGAATCATGAGGATGTGACTACAATTAACGAACTCTGATTAGAAGCTCTTGGGAATGAAGTGTGTACAAAGAAGGAAGAGATCGTAAAATATGCAACAAAGGTAGAAGGCATTCATCATCCGAATTCCAAGAATATTTGACTAGAGTATCTCCCGGAAGGATATAAAGACTCTAATGGAAGTCGGAAAAGGATGGAGACCCTTGATGATGAATATCATTGGGAAATGTGTCAACCTGTATGCAAGATCTTGATACCTACAGAAAGATGTCATGATGAAAGTCCATCACAAAGGTAATATTTGATTTAAGTGATCATTCATTATTTTTGAACTAATATCTAGATGGCCTTATGTAGGACTACCAAAGGGAAAATTTGTGGATGACTTCCAATAAAACCATATTGAGGGATGTAAGGTCCTTCCAAAAAATATGGCATAAAAATCATAATGACATGAAGCAAAGCTAGATGGAAAACTAATGAATCATTTTCTGATGAAATGAGGACATGACTAACTCATGAATAAAAGTAATGGATGGTCTGTGCCCTATGAAGAAGACCCCCAATGATGACAACTCCATGACAAAGGAAATTTATGAAATTGAAGAAGAGAGGAGTTCTTCTAGCAAGTGGTTGTTCCACATGAGGAGTTGTTGTAGGTCCCTAGTTAAGAGGTAGCCAGAAAAGAAGTTCTTAGTTGGTACAAACCTGGAAAATTCCTAAGCCAAGAGGGAGCTTAGGTACATTCCTTTTTGGTAGGAATGAGTACATTCCTTTATTGGAATATGTCCTCCCTATTTCAAAGGGAGAGATAAACATGTCATTCTGGTCTTCACCTAAGAAGACAGAATGGAGAATTGGGTAATCATTTGGCATCTGATACTCTTTGAGGATGAAATAGGGCATCCAATAGAAGAGTCGTTGTGTTGCACTGATATTCTTCGAGGGTTGGGGAATGCAAGATAAGAATAGTCCTCATGGAACACACCCCGAGTACCCACGTAGGGGATGTTCTGTGAGAAACAATGATAAGAGTGTTTATAAATCATTGGTCTCACTAGCATTGAGCTCAGATCTTGTGGAGATAAGGAGTTGTTAGTCAAGGCCTTGCTATGTAACAATGTTGGTTGATATGATGCTATATAAATGAGTTACCAATCCAAATTCTTCTTATGAAAAATTCTTCAGATTGAGAAAGTACAAGTACCATTATGAATACATCCCTAGTCATCAGGGGGTGAAACCCAAGAGTCACTCCCTCAGGTGTATATAACGAGGAGTAATCTTAATGAATAAACACAATTGATTTGAGGAGTTACCTCCAGGCCTGACATGGTATCAGAGCCAGCACCATTTTTGGCTTCCCTCTTCGCCCTTGTAACTCCCTCCTGCCTATGTTCTGCCCATTTTTGCAGAACTGACACCTTTGCCATAGCTCCATTCTCTAAGTTATATGCTAATCTACTTGTGCTACTGGAGGATCGATTTTATGCCGCCTGGAGTATCAAAGCCTGGGTTGCTAGAGGTCGTTGGAGGATCGATTTTATGGTATGTCAATTTTTTCTGAGCAAGTTTGGTAACATATGTCACATTGGCTGTTGCGGTATTATTATGCTGCAATATTTTCCTACCCACATTCTCTGGTACCCTCAATGTTGTCACGGTGGCATCTGAGAATGTTGTGATGGTCTTCATAATAAGTTCTTGATACCTGTTCTACAGCCTGGGAGTGAACCCCACGGTGTTTGAACTGGATGAGGTGCACAGTGGTATCATACCTCTTCGTTGGTTAACGCCTCCTCGCCAGTGTGGTGTGGCCAGCCCTATCCTTACTTCCCTCCACGCTACTTTTACATTGACCATGCCCAAAACACTATTCTCAAAACGCTCATTCCAAAAGCTGCATACACCGCTCCCATACAGTCGACCCTTCGTTGCACAGCCGAGCCTCCCTCCTGCACAGCCAACGTGACATACGTTGGCTCGGCCCTCCTCCTCCCGTGGTAAAACATTGAATAAAGTTCGCCTAATTGATGTTGCATACGTCGAACAACTATTGAATAAAATAACTCCTCTCTCGTCTGATCCCCTCCCCACTGCGTTGCTTTTATGGTCACTGTGGTCCCTCTCCATTCTGCTAGCCTCCATATAAAACATTGCTTCCAAATGCAATTGTCCAAACACGACTGTGTGTTGTGCGTTACACCACTTCCTCTTCCCCCATACGTTGACTCCCCCACATATGTTCCCTTCTCCATATAACCCTCCCCCACATATATTCCCTTCTCCATATAACCCTCCCCCACATAATACCTTTGTCCAAAAAAAAAAAATAAACAATACACCAGCATAGAAGTGAAAATTTTCACAGGACTAGTAGAGGTGCAATTTCTTATAGTCTATTGGCAGCAAAAGTGTTTTGTTTTATTACACAAATTTTAAAATGCATTCATTGATATCTATTGTGGCAGTGGTTCTCAACGAGAAGGAGAACTATCCTGGGTGGTCTCAGAAGATCATATACACTCTCATTGTTAATGAGTTGTGGAAAGGAGTTTGTTTAGGAGAAGGAGATAATGAACCGGCAAAGCCTACCTCAGACAAGGAATTCACCATTTGGGATAACAAGAACAACAAGGCCTATGCCTTAATTGCAGCATTTGTAAATGAAGAGGTGAGGTGCCATTTTTCACCATTTTTGAATGCTTTTGAAGGCTTGCAAAAATTGAAGTAACTCTATAAATCACACTCCAGGCTTGGAGTTGTCCAACTGATGATTAAATTGCTTAGCCTTGAATTACAAAATGATGATCATCTTGCTCTTGCATCAAAAGTAAAATCTATTATGCATGATATCAAAGTTACTATCTATTGTGCATGATATCAAAGTTGCTAATGTTGAACTAGACATTCCTCTGATAGCTTTTGTCAAGGTACTTTATCCTACTTATTCAAATTATCTTGGGTCATTGCAAGCAAATGGAAACCTCAAAGAAATTACCTTTGACTCTCGTGTAAATAAATTTGCGGAGAGAGAGAAAGCTTTTGGGAAGAAGACAGCTCCTCAGTCTTTTGAAGAAATTGTGTGTCTTGCACATAGAGAAAAGAAACATGCGCTAAATTCTTCCAAAGGAAGAGGTGGTCAAAGAGGATGAGGAAGAAGAAATTTCAAAGGCAGGAAGGGCAGACACTCTCAAGGAGAAAACTTTGATCTTCATTGCATATGCTACAATAGAGATGGATCACATGATGCATCCACATGCAAGTAGCTTTGGGACAAAAATGAACAGGAAATAAATCAACCCAAAGGTAAAATCAATGACAAAGAGAAAGGTAAAGCACCTGAATCCGCTCACTATGTTGTGGCACATTGTAATATTAGAGTAAATGAAGAATTGTTTAATGCTTCACTTGCTTCTTGGAAAAATGATTGGTTGCTTGATTCAAGAGCAACTTGCCACACGACTTTTAGAAAAGATTTTTTTGAAAAATTTATTGACAGTGTTGATGGAGCAGTATACTTTACAAACAAATCAAAACTCAAGCCATCAGGGCTTGGCACAATCAGGCTCAAATTGCCTGGTCCTCCAGACTTTCTTCTACATGATGTTTCATATCTCCCACAGCTGAGGAGAAACTTGTTGTCCTTGGTCCACATCAACCGACAAGGACACTCCATTCATATGTTTGATGGCAATTGAGGTGAGAAAAGCATCAAATCACTCACTTGTCATGACGGGGATAGAAGAAGAAAGGCTTCTCAAGCTGCAAGGTACCTCTGCTCGTGCTCAAAATTTCTCATACAGTTCTCATTATGATGAAGGTACATTTCTATCAAGTCTATTATGGCATGCTAGATTTGGACACTTTAACTATGACAGTCTTCCCTTGTTGAAGAAAAATGGTGTTACTGGTTTGCCTAAAATTTCTAGGAAACTTGAGCAATGTGATGCTTGCATTCTCGAAAAGCATAGCAAACAGTCTTTTCATGATTCACATTCCAGAGCACATAGAAAACTTGAACTCATTCATTCAGATTTATGTGGTCCAATACCTGTTCCTTCTGCAAATGGAAATAAATATTTGATAACATGTATTGATGACTACACCAGAATGTGTTGGGTTTATTTATTGAAGAACAAATCTGACGTTTTTCAAACATTCAAGAACTTTCGTGCATGGATTGAAAATTATGCACAGTCTCATATTGGCTCTATTGGCACTGATAATGGAAAAAAATACACTTCAAATGAATTTGAAAACTATCTTCGCCAGCATGGGATCAAACATCAAACAATTGTGCCTTATAATCCCCCAACATAATGGAGTAGCTAAAAGAATGAATAGGACAATCTTAGATATGGTACATTCCATGTTGTTTTTCAAGAATGTGAAATTGATGTTTTGGGTTCATGCAATTCTATCTGTTGTATATGTAAAGAATAGATGTCCATCTAATGCTATTAGAAACAAGACTCCGTATGAAATGTGGTATGGCCACATTCCTTGGATAAAGCATCTCAAGGTCTTTGGGTCCAGCTGTTATGCCTTGATAATAAAAGTCCATAGAAAAAAACTTGGTGGAAGGAGTCATAAGTGTATCTTCTTGGGGTATTCAAATACCTCAAAAGCATAGTCTCTATGATGAAGTTAATCAAAAGTTCATTGTATCTAGAAATATAATCTTTCTTGAATCTTCCAAAGCTGACAATGTTGTTGAGTGGCAACTTGATCGCTTGGATAGATTCGGAAATGCAAAATCATTTCAAGAATTTGATAATCAAATTCCACATCCTGAAAGGGGGATTCCTATACTGGATCAATCTGTGGAATCTCGTTCTGAAGCACTCTCTCCCCCACATGAAACTCCAACAACGAATGATACTCTGAGTGATGTGATTGATAGAATTGGTAGACTCAATCTTGATTCAATCCCAACTCAATAAACTGCGCAGCCTGGACCATCTCAGAAAGGTCCCCCAAAGTGGTTGCCAAAGACACTTGAAAGTGTTCATCTTACTGAGGTTGGAAAGACAGGAACAAAAAATTCAACCAGGCAAATTCAAGGTGATGTAGATGATTCTGATTCACCTGTTGATATGGATGTTTCTTATGATTGTGAACTGAATTTGTCTACAAATTTTGAACCAACTTCCTTCAAAGAAGCCGCTTCTCATGATGAATGGAAAGAAGAGATGCAAAAGGAGTATGATGCCTTGATAAAGATTGGCGCTTGGAAGATGGTTGATCCTCCATTGGGAACCAAACCAATTCACTGCAAGTGGGTCTAGAAGAACAAGTATAAAGTTGACGGCTCACTTGACATGCACAAAGCCAGGCTTGTGGCAAAAGGTTTTGCACAAAAGGATGGGGTCGATTATGAGGAGACTTTTGCCCCCACACAAAAAGGGCTACCATCCAGACACTCTTTGCCTTAGTAGCTCAGAACAATTGGAAAGTCCATCAAATGGATGTAAAAGTTGCTTTCTTGAATGGAGATCTGAAAGAGAATGTTTTTATGTCCCAGCCTAAAGGATTTGTTGTGAAGGAACATGAACATAAAGTATGCAAACTTGTGAAATTCTTGTATGGCCTCAAGCAAGCACCACGAGCTTGGTATGAAAATTTAACTGAGCATCTTCTGAAACTCATCCTCAAACATTATGACCTTGATGATGCAACTTTGTTTGTCAAGAAAGTTGGCAAAACAGTTCTATATCTTGTGGGATATGTAGATGATCTTTTGATGATCGGGAACAATGAGAGCTACATTGCATCCATAAAGAAGGAATTGAGGAAAGGTTTTGCAATCACTGACTTGGGCTATGTTCATTACTATGTTGGTATGTCCGAAGTCTATATTCCTCTCTCAAAAGAGAATTACATTGTAGATATGTTGAACAGGTTTGGCATGCCTCAGTGAAATCCTCTGACTAGTCCAATGGAACAAAACTTAAAGCTCACATCCATTGAAGGAAAAGAATTTGAGGATGCAACAAAGTATAGACAGCTTGTAGTATGCCTCAACTACCTGACTACTACCAGACCAAACAATTCATTTGTTGTTGGAATCCTCTCCAGGTTTATGAAAAAGCCTTGTGAGGGACATTGGTCTACTGCAAAAAGAGTTCTAGAGTACTTGAAGGGAACTCAAGACTTTGGACTCAAGAATACACAGGTGGGCGACTTCAGCTTGATTGGATACTTTGATTTAGACTTCGATGGAGACAAAGAAACTAGGGTATCTACTTCTGGTTATGCTCTGAGTTTTGGATCAGGAGTTGTTTGTTGTAGATCACGAAAATAATCAATTCCAACAGATTACACAACAGACGCAGAATATGTGGCAACAGCTGAGGCAACAAAAGGAATTGTGTGGCTTAGGAAAATTTTGAAAGATTTGCAGATAAAACAAGTACATTCAACTCCACTCATGATTGACAATGCCTCTGCAATAAAGTTGGCCAAGAACCCAAAGTTCCATGATCAAACGAAGCACATCAATACAAAATACCATCTGATTCTACATCATGTTGAGGCCAAGACAATCCATCTATGCCATTGTTCCACTAATGAGCAAATTGCAGACATCTTCACCAAAGCGCTTGGAAGAGAAATGCTTGAAAGATTCAGAACAATGCTTGACTCACCAACATCCCTTCAGATTAAGTGGGGGGATGTTGACACCTAATCATGGGGTTTGGGTGAATGTTTGTAAATAATGTAAATAGTAAATAATGGAAAATGAAGAGTCATCGAGAGGTGAAACCCAAGTCACCCCCTCATGTATATAACGAGGAGTAATCTTAATGAATAAACACAATTGATTTGAGGAGTCACCCCCTGGCCTGACATCTACTTTGTTCTTCCAGCGGAGATCGTAGTAGTAGTAGTTACACAGGCTGCTTCTTTAGCATCATCATGTCATCAAAGAATTTCGACTTTCCTTAACATAATGGGGCTATCCTCTAACACTTGGGGCCTTAAAACTTAAATACATGTCTTAAAACTTGGGAGTTAAACTACTCCCTTGAAATCCACATCCCTTTCAAGATTCAAAAAGCTCCCTCTGAAGTCATCATTCCTTTGCTTTATCTTCATATGGCAATAAAGTCTGGCTTTAGCTTTCAATCATAAACTTCAATATCATCAGGGTTGTTGTAACTCCCTCTTTCTATCATGCTTGTTATGAAGTCACCATCAAGCACGAGATTTGCTTTGTTTTGTTCTTTCATTTTTCTCATCTTCCTTTCACAATTTTGAAAGCCTCCATTATGTACCTACAATTTTACCAACAAGAAAAACCAATCAAGATGTACATGTACAAGAGCATAATATAGCGATGCGAGTCCATGATGCTACTAAAAATTGATGTCATGGTAAATATGTATGCGGACTAACAAGCCATGAGCATTCCATCATGACATAGAAATATATCAAGTGATGTGATAGACAATGTAATTATGATGTGATGCTTCTGTAATGTGTAAAGGATGAGCCATTATGATGACAAGAGCGATCATAGATATTTCACCAATCCACCGAAATCACGAGTCGATGAGCCATTGCGTCGGCATGAACCATCGTATAGTGAATTGCTATAGTCTCTTTATTCGAACCAAATGAATCAATCGAGCCATTATTTGGTCACAGAGTCAATCAAGCAGAAATCATTGAGCCACAGAGATTTGAGACAAATCTTTGCATCCTTAACAAGTCTACTGTCAATTGCAGATGGTTAGGGTTTCACCAAGATATGATCACAAGGACTTGCAGAACTACATAAAAAGATCCGAGTCGGAGAACAAAATGACAGAATATATTGTGTCATAATAATATGTGCAGGGCCTCGATATGAAACAAAGCTCAAAATTGTGGTCCACGTATGAGCGAATCTCAGACTTTCATGTACGCAATACCATATAATAATACGTGCCATCGACCATTATACTGCTGTTAAGATTAGGTATGTTCTATGCTAGAGCAATTTATTTAAATTTTCATAGTTAGCAATCACATCAACATTAAGATAGACTGCAGATAGAACATAAATATAAATCACAGAGGACAAGCCAAGACAAGAGGACACAAGATGTGGCGCTAGCCAGGGACAAACCCCACAATGTGTGGGGAAACCCTTTGACCAAATCTTCTTTTATCTTCAAAGTTCAGCAAAGAAAGAGAGAGAGAGAGAGAGAGAGAGATAATACATTTACAACAGAAGTCAACACTTTGACTTATCTAGATCTAGCATAGATCATTTCTTATAACGATGAGATCAGTTGAAGACATTCTGCTTCAATTGATTCTGCAAGGTGACTCCTTCACCTATCATCGTTCTGCATCTCGTCCATTTGCTGCCCCTGATTGTGTAGCACCATCATGCTGTCTCATGATCTCATAAATCACGCTGCCCATATATCATGTATCATTGTGTTGCCCATCATGTTGTTGCCCATGCTCCATGTATCGTTGTGCTGCCTATCCACAATATCTCATACATCATGCTGCTGCCCAAGACTGCGTTATATATATCTGTCCAGATCACACAACGTAATCTTTATGCCACCGAGGTTTATATACCTAGGTAATATCACTTTATGAACACTGTATATAATCCCTGATGACTGCGTTCCATTATATATATGAATGTCTACATACAGCGTATGTATATGGCTGTGTACTACAGCGTATGTATATACTCCTACGTTCCATACATCATTAATATGACTGCGTCCCATAATGAATATCACCTGTATCATGCTGCGTTCCATACAGCGTCTCTCGCTCCACAATATATAACTGCGTTCTTATATGACTGTGTTTACATAATGAATATGACCTATATACCTGCGTTCCATTATCTATCTACATACAGCTGCTGTCATATATGACTGTGTTCCAATAGCATCATGATTGTGTTTACATAATGAATATCTTCATTCCTATATTGCGTATTTCTGAACAGCGTATATATATAGTTGTGGGTTGCTATGTTGCTACGTGCCATTGACCGTGAATATATTACTCATGAACAACGTTTATATACAGCGTGTATAACATGAACAGCGTTGAATGCGTGTTAATAACTTTATGACTGCGGTTGTTCCAGGGATCACATTGACAGTCCATGAACTGCATGTAATGATTCCATGTGTTATGGCATGATCTCCGTTCCATATATAATCCAAACTGAGGACTTCATACCTTAGCTGTAGCGTTCCATTTCAAACTATGGGTTTCGTATATGATTTACGTTGCCAGATCCGCATACATCGAGAATGTCAACAATTCTGTGTGCCATGTCTGCACCATACCCTACGTATGAGTCTTTTATGAACAGTGTGTATGTTGTATAGGGTTCACAGCGTATCAGCATATAGAGACTGCGTTTAAGCGCTACTGGACAGCATATAAGATTTCCTCATAAGCCTGTGGCTTACTGTGGCTAGGGTTGAGGTTTCTTCACTGCGGTTACAGCAGCTAGGGCTTCACTACGGCCACTGCAGCTAGGGCTTACTGTGTCTTCATTACCATTACTGCAGCTTTGTATGGAGAGGCTTCTCTATGGCTGTGGATAGACCCTTCCCCTTGGTGGGAATAGAATCCTTCATGACCAATGCTCCTGCATTTTAGATCTAGGGCATCATTTCTAAGGCCAGGGTATTACTCTTGGTGTCTCACTCCTCCAAAAACCCAAGACGTGGAGAGGAGGAGACCACTCAAGAATGTGTTATCAAATGACGTCAAATCTTCATCTATTTATACCAAAAACATATAGTTTGAATAGACATGACGTTTGGGCTTCTAGAGCCTACATAAGAGCGGGTCGGCTTGATAATAATTACATAAACAAAATAAATTCATATCTCCATAAATACTTATCGGAATCAGATGATCTTTGGATCAATCCCACACCTCTCGGCGACAGGGATCCAATAAAAATATCAGCTGCCATAAATAAGCTGACCCACATGGAGTTTGGCCCTAGTTGCCAATTTAACAACTACAAACCCGAGAATATAGACAAACCACAAATTTAAGTCAATCCACAGAGAATAGACAAATTTAAATGCCAACTGAGTGATCTTCAAGCTTAATCAAACCTTAGCTCTAATACCATGTTGAGAAATCGGGAAGCTTATAAATTTTACATTAGATTTCTCTTTCATAGTAATTGCTTGTTAATTAGTTGGCTTCTTATTAATATTTATTATTTTTTCTTTCAGCAAACAATTACTACAGCATAAACATGAAGATCACAGAAACAAAAGAGCACAGAATATAGGCTCTCCGCCAGGGCAAAACCCCTCTCCTAGGGGAAAACCCAATCAAAATCGCTTCTTATAAATCAGATCAAAGTGAGACATCCAAGACCCATCACCACAGAAGAACTTTCACCTCTAGATGCCAAGTCAAACTTTCCATTCTGCTCAACAAATTCATCATCAAGATATCGGCAGCAAGAGAAGCACCAAGGCAGAACTTCCACATATTTCATCTCAAGAAGAAACTCTTCTTTCATTTCAGACTCCATCCCTCCTCTTCATCTTTCTTCTTCTGTGAAATTTTAGATCAAAAACACATCCATGTGTGTATCCAAATGAGCTCATATCATCTTCTATTTATACTGTCGGGAGGGGTGTGAACAAAAATGTCCATTGAGGAAGGGCTGACTTGTCAAGTATGTAAACTTGGCATCTAGAGGGATTTTTGACCCAAAATTACATAATAAATATTATTTTTCCTTTTTCTTTTCAAGAGGTCTAAATATGACTTTGATTATTTGACTCAACAAAAGCTAGAAGAATGAAGAACATGCTTATCTAATAAACAATAATAATAATAATAATTCTTTTGAGCATAATTTTTTTTCTCTCTTTCTTTTTCTTTTTTTGCTTTTTACATAAAATACATAGAGGTACAATTATGAAGACCAAAACTAGTTACGGATTTCAACGAATACTGCACCTCTAATCAATACAGCCATTCCAAGCACTATTGATATTTCCATGTCCTCTTGATTGTTTTAGTTAACTCATGGTTTTTCTACTTCATTTGGAATTTACCAGTACTGTGGCACAAATTATAATGTATTGCATAATAAAGTCTTGGTCAGTAGATCTTTTTGGATGTATTCGATTAGTATATGGACATTTGGGATAAAAGACAAACTTTTGTCATTGTTCAGGTTTCCAATCTGTTAGACCACAGCAAAAGGAATTTGATATTATCTAACCTGGTATCAGTATAATAGAAAGACAAATTAACATAATAAGCAAATAATAAACAAGAAGTAACAACAACAACAACAACATATTTACTATATGTAAAAATATAATAAAATGAGTTCAAAAAACTAAAATAAAGTACAGATTCCTTACAATCATAACAAAGATTAATAAACTGCCACAGTGAATAGTGGAACAACGGAAAAATGAACTGACAAAAGTGAAAAGAAGAAAAATTGCAACTATCAAAAGAATTAATTCTCCAGCTCATTTTGTTGATGTTTCAATCCAGTGGAAGTAAATCTGTGAAGATACAATCTATAAATTTTTCCACAAGAGAGTAGAAGAAAGTAAATGATAATTTAAAGACGGTCGTTGCGTTTGATATTTCATAAGTTTGTGAGTTTTTAATGCTAAGTTTTTTTGCCTGCTTCCATTTTACTTGTAAAAATTTTGAGTTTAATCTTGTGCAAATCAGTACATAAGATCCTACCATCAATCTTTTACTACATACTATTTAATGCAACTACAGCAACTATCCGAGCAAGGATACCTAAAATAAGGTCCCTTGCTAATCAAAATCAAAAGGTGGTGCCTATAAGCAGTCTTTAGGGTACCATTAGCGAAACCATGTACCCTTGGCCTTAGTTTTATACTAAGTTACCAGGATTCGGATACGGATACGGATACGGATTCGGATTCAGATCCACCAATGTTTTGAAAAGTCAAGATCCAGATACGCGAAGGAAACGGCAAGTACAAATAATATAAATATTTTTTTATAATTTAAAAATAAGAAATTATAAAATTTTATAACATAATAGTTTATATATATTTTTAAAAAAGTAATACTTATAATAAAATAATTAATTATTCCATTAATAAGCTTGAAATTAATATATTATTTTTTGTATTAAATAATAAGTATTCATACAAATTAAATAGTTTATAGTTAACAATAAAACATAATATAACTCTTATAAAATTATTATTATTATAATTTATAAATAACCTATTTATAAAAAAAAATTATTTAATTATTATAAATTAAATTAAAGAACAAAACTATTTAGATTCATTTATAAAGTGAATTGAATTAGAAATTTAACAAGAAAAAGTATCGGAGAACAGACACTTGGGAGCTGAGAATTTAAAATATTTAATTACTATAAACTAAATTAAAGAACAAAACTATTTAGATTCATTTATAAAATGAATTGGATTAGGAATTTAATAAGATTTAGTATTTAGTTTACTAAATGAATTGGATTTAGTATGAGACCAAACACTTGGGAGCTGGGAATTTAAAATCCACATTAAGTGTTTTGTAAGCAAAATAAATTTACGTGGGACCTGGAAATAACAATCGCGTGACGCACATATGTTCCGACAGACATTTATCAATGTTAAATAATATGTTAATAATATCTTAAATGCCCATTTGAATAATAGTTTGACGCACATATGTTTGGACAGACTTTTGTTACCCAACTGGTCCAACCAACGCACCATTTGCAGAATCGATCAAGCCGCCACCATAGAACACATGATTTTGTCGGTTTGGATTTACTTACTATGAAAGGTTCATTATTTTTTGAAGTAACTCTTAAAGTGCACAGTGCGGATCCCAGTGGATCTGGATCCGGATCGGTATCTCATCCAGGGTTCCGCAGATCCAACTACCTAGCCCCACAGATCCGGTAACATAGGTTTTATATGTATGAAGCCATATCTAGGGCACAACTAGTGAGATCCTTAGAGGATAGCTCTTAGTATATGTTTCTATGCATGTTTGTCTCTGACTGGTGACTTTTATAACTAATGTGTGAGCAGCTCACTTACAACTGCTAGCTTAAACCTTTTCTTGTTAATAAGCTTTTAACTTCATTGCGAAATTAAAATTAAAACCAACAATAAAATAAAATAAAATAAAATATAAAATACGAAAATAAAAATAAAAATAAAAAAATAAAAAATAAAAAAATAAAAAATAAAATAAAAAATAAAAAAAATACTAGGCTTTTGAACCAACACTTTTATACAAGTTAAGAACCCAATAGCAGGAACATTGGCTAGGAACAATAGCATTCTTTCACATTTTGTCTTCACAATAACAGACCCTTTGTTGAGATGCCACAGTGATTCTTACATGCAAATCACATTATGGATAGACTCCTCCTTAACTTCACGCCCTAAAAAGAAAAATATATATTCTGAATTTTGATGCAATGCTTCCAAATATACATGAATAGTAGTCCTACACATTAAGGAACTCCTCACATAATGTAAATATCTTTTCCAATATTAGCATATACTATTTTATGGAAAATGATTTCTTCCGAGGTTTTATAACAAACAAACAAGAAACTCACAAGGTCAAGTAGACTGCCAATGCATTCACGGCAAATAAAACAGAATCATAAACCCCCTGATTAACTATGGCGATCCACAATCAACAACAATCTTATTTACAACACAAGGCAGTGCAGCATCATCAGCAAATGACTAAAAAGAACAACATTTAAGAAAGGAAATGTACGCAACAATAGAAATGGTGAAGAACAATAATTATTTAAAGAAGCTTATAAAACCCATCATTGGGATGATCCAAGTAATAAAGAGCATCATTTCTACCACACTTCTTATATTTAGAAAACAAAAATTGTAATCACAAACGCAGTTGTGCATGATACAGAAATAATTTAGAAATATCATTATGTTTTCCTCCTCAGTGAAATTCAAGAGTGCATATATCAAAATGCTAATATGTTTCCCTTCTTGAACTATGTAGCCATTTTTCATGTGCAAATACCTTAACAGAACGCCAATGTGAATTTGGCCATCGAACCTGATCCAAGTCACTTATGCCAGTTATGGTGCCCATATATCTGCAAGAAGCATATAATATATAAGAATATTTGAACATGAGATATGTAAGTAAAATCACAATTGACTATAAGTAGATGAGGAAAACACCAACAGAAGAGAACAATGAGGAACACTCCAACACAACAAAACCAAATTAAGTACTGAGTAATCAAGTGGAAGGCCCGAGAGATGGAGAAAGAGTAGCAAAATTAGATTTCAAAAATGTACAGTTAATATGACAGTACCATTGGAAAAAGCAACATTGTCCGCTATAATACCAAGAGTTTACAATAACACTCTCAAGCAAAGAATAGCATTTTCATCTAGTAGAAGTCTTAGTGGAAAAATTAGTTGCTTTTAATGACTACAATCAAGAATACTGTCAGAGGAAACTTAGACAGCTTGACAATTAATGATTCATGTCAATTTATCTAGAAATATAATACAACTTTCCATGTGGCGAGTTTAAATTCTTTACAAGATTCCAACTAAACAATCTGCTGAGATGTTGCCCATTCCGAACCATCTCAAACTAACCAGCATCTTGACCAGTCTACTGTCTATTGCAACCACACTTTCCTTGTATCAATCCCGTTCATCCTAGCAACATGGAAAATGATAATCCATTGCAGAGCTGAATAGTAGTAACACATAGGTACCAGACCCACCTACGGATGATCCAGGATCCACGTTTCCATGAATCTGGATCTGCTCAGGATTCGTTCCCAGTTTGAAAGTGCCAAAGGATCTGCTGAAGATTGATTTCCATCTTGCCAGAAACATCAAACCACCAGATCCGCCAAAATAAAACCATTTAAAATCTAATAAATTTAGATACAATAAAAAGTGCAACAAGTGGAGCCCGAAAACCCTGAATTTGCCCATATAAAATAGCCCCTCCCACTACCTTAAAACACCAAATCTGAGGTATTCATATCAATGTACATTTCTGAGTTTATGACTGCAATTTGGAAAGAAATTTATTAGAAGATATGAATTTCCTAGGTTTCTGGTTAATTTTTATCAATATAATAAGCATGATGTTCCCCATATCTGAAACCCACATATAAGTATAAACATAAACAAACAAAACAAATAACAAACAAATGGTGTGATGGTTAAAAATCACAATAGAAATATCTCCTGCAAGATATCAAGGTATGTTGAATTAATTAAATAATTTCAACATTGTCCATCCTCTTATACTTCTGGAGCAGCATGTATTATTAATGCATTATAAGCCTCTCCACGTTCCTCTACTGCTTCAAAGTAACTTACATGTGTTCAATAAGTTATACATGTTTTCCTGAATAACATATAAATGTGTTGGATAAATGCTTGCATGTATTAATGCTTATTTTGTGGCTCTACAATATTCAGCACAATGATCACAAAATCAGATTAACCACTGAACAACTTCGTTTCTTCATGGTGGTTCGTGACTGTCACTCAAAAAAGGTTCATTCCATTGAAGATATACCAAAAAGAATATCATTCTGACAGCTATGCTCTAACGATATACCTAAAGATTATAGGGTTCTCATTGAATCAACCTTCTAAGTAGTGAAGCAGACCATGAAGAAAGACACTCGGCACTTTGTTATGTGTTGGCCAGAAATCCTCTATATATACATCCATCAACATGTTCCAAGTTAAAAGACTTTTGACACCACCAAACAAACTTTATTATACAAGTTTATTGACATCATTTCCAAAGACTTTAGTAAGCTGGTTAAAGATATGTTAATTATCCTTTTATCAAGGTTGTGTTTCCAACTTGGTACTGTAGGAAGTGTTAAATCAGCTTTCTGTTTATGGGCTCAAGTGGTTTATCTAAAAATAGATGCACTCTTAATCCAAAACTGATTTGGGTAAGGCCTTATTTTCTCCCTCTCTAGGCCTATGAGATAGAAACCCTAACCTCTACTAGAAACGCCATAAGGAGATCTCTTAATCCAATATCCAACAGATCCTAACAGACAAGCTTATTCTTACAGAAGACTCTTAAGGTAGTTCTCCAAAAGCCCCAACGAAGTGGTCACACTCAAGAAGAGGCACTTAAAAAATATTTGCAAGGCTAGCAAATGAGGAGATTTCATTCAAGAGTAACCGATGTCACAAGCATGGACAATCTGCAATGGATTATGATAAAAAATCAAAACTAAACAAAACAGAGAGAAGTGTAAGATGCTAGTTATAAAATTCCAACAAATTTCAATGGTGGCCTGTCAAGTCAATAAAAGCATATATCTAATAAGGCTCCCACCAGGGTTCAACAGCTACCAGGTGACATGTTTGGGCTTGTGCTCACACCAATGGATGCACATGGCAGCACATGGCACACGCAATATCAACTGGACCAAGGGAAAGTCCTAGATAGCTTTAGCAGAATAGATAGCCCCCATCAGTCACCGCTTAGTCAAAGAGCCACTAAACTGATTAGTGTTAATGGGTCATATCACGGTCATGCTAAATCTAGACACATTAAACTCATCATGATTAGAGAAAGCTTAACTTTTAAAAAATATAACATATATATATATATATATATTATATATATTTATATTATTATATATTATATATCAACCCAAAAAAAAGAAACTTCTAATAGAAGGACAAGCACCAAAATGTGGAAAGAAAAAAGGAATGAAAATCACAACACACAAGGAAACATCACATAAGGGAGATACATTCAATTTACTCCCTCAAGGTGCTTGTACAACAATACAAAAAAGAAGAATGTGAAACATGAAAATCCTATATGGACAACCCAAAAATGAAGAGTTCCTCTTAAGCCCCCACCAAGTCAACTCAACAATAAGTAGAAGATAATCAACAAAATCCCAAAGAGATATAAACATACAAGGTAGAGAAAAGTGATTGGGAGAAGAGACATCCTATGAGGACTTCAAAGATGAAAAAATGAAACATAATCCATGACCAAAAGAAATTCCAATCTAAACGATTAACAAGAAGCATGAACAACGAAAATGTATCCTAGGCAAACAATGAAGGCAAACCACGAAACCTCAAATCACAAAAGAAAATCTCAAATGGAAGAATGAGGCCAACAGATGTTAAGACTTGGGAGATGAGGCCCTAAGCAATTAAATTGCACTCGTATAAGCCGAGGACCTAAAAATCTAAATTTGGTATGCAATTAAAATCATATGCTAGCACTCTATAGGGCTAGGAAGGAAAGATACACAAAATGATCTGAAATAGTTTTTAAAGAAGAATATTTTGTAGCAGACTCCCTGTGGAAAAAAAAGTTAGACAAAACTGTTAAAATTGGGTAGCATCGGAACAAATGTCCCCTTTGGGAAACCCTAGGCCCCAAAGCAACCAAGAAATTGAAATGAATAAAGAAATATTATCAATCATAAGAGCAAGCAATTTAGAAAATATATTTAATTATGAACAAATTTCTGAACTTTAAAATAAAATAGTTCCCTCCAAATCAATATGTCGACTCCACTTGTGATGGACCCATTACATCCATCAAACGAATATATAATGACGGTATGGCTCATCTGATTCACATGAATATATGGTGTCTCTAAAAGCTCGGATGTATGTTCGACAATTTTATAAGATTCACATTATCGGACTCGTTCTTAATTATTATGTGGCTCGTCAAAACTACAGTGGCTCGGTTTTTTATATTTACTTTATTATATCATATGTTCGTGACTTGCAAGCAATCTCTGTCTCAGGATTCATTTTCTGTTGAGACATAATTTACAGACCTTTTGCAGCTTTCATCTCAATGAACTTTGTTTGGCTTACAATACATATTTATCTCTGCGATGACATCCATATATATATTGACTCAAATCTCTGGCTCAATGACTATCTGGGCATCGCATATCTTTATTATCACCAGCTATTGTGTCACTTCATTATGATTAGGCATCAATCGTCATCGCACCGTATCAAGAGTGACACTGCTTGACTAATATATGCAGCATCATTAGAACTCACACAATGTGACACTATTTCTCTATTCTGGTAGTGGCATTCTCAAATATGACCTGTGGTGAAACTTTTGTTGTTGCATTGTATCTTTGTCGATAGATTCCATATATAGTAGAGATCATAAGTTGGATGGGCCAAATCATTACAACAGATATTATTTCAATGACATCACACACTTTGACATCGACATACATGAACAGTGGCATCCCTGTGCAGCATTAATAATGGCAACATATTTGACATGGAATCGTGTAAATGGCACAGTGGCATCCCTGTGCATCATTAATAATGGCAACATATTTGATATGGAATCGTGTAAATGGCATCGTAGTTATCCTTTTTGATCGAATGCTGAGCTTATCGCAATATGTTATCTTTGATATGGAAACGTACGAAGAGTATATGTCATCATATTTATAAATGTTGACAATATGTGTAACATTGCATTCACTGTATTGTATGATCACTATCATTGACATCGCACTATTGATATCACATTCACTACAAGGCATCGCCTCTTTGTCTCTCGTTTTATGTATGTCTTCGATTATATGTACGAGGCACTGCATGCATCATATCTCAGGATGGTCTCACCGTTATGGTCCCTTTGCATCTATGGGATATGGTTGGCATCAAAATACTTGGTTTCTCAACATCATTTGTATGGATCATCTGCACTGTGATATATGGTTGCTCTATATGGCTTCAAAGATATATGTTGTAGTACAATGCAGTCAGTGTTGGTATGCAGAGTTGTATGGCAGCATATATGTATTGGTGTATTGATGTATGACATCAGTAGTGGTATTCGTACATAGCTTCATATAACAATTGTAATATATGCAGAGACATTGTTGGTTTAGTATCTGTCATGACTTCAATTCTGATGTAACTCTCAATGGAAGTACCTTTGTATATTTGTTGATCAATTGATGAAATCTAATAGAAGAAGAAGAATTGAATTCCGAGTTTTCCCCCTTATGGGGTTTTGCCCTGGTCTCCAACCAAATTCTGGTGTCTCTGTTTGTGCATGCTTTTCTTTTGACGTTCTTTTATGCTCTGTTGCATTTTATTGTTCTTTCCTCATAACTACTGATGGTATGATGACTTGGGGTGTTCAATGTGTAAAAGATGTAATGCAATTATCTAAACCAAAGTGTAATATAGCCCTTAGAAAAATCAACAAAAGCATCACTTTCTTGCTGAAAATATTCCTTTCGAAAGAGAGTGTAGCTCCAATATTCCTTTCTTCTTGAATCCTCAACCTAGATTTGATTTCGAGTATAATTTTTCAACATTAGTTAGAGCCCTATTTCAAGCTCAATGATGCCAATCACAATTAACAATTAACAAATGTTATGTTCTAAACAACCCAATAAACAAACAATTGTGTAGGTTTGGTATACAAACAATAATAATAATAACAATAAACGATATATATGTTAGTGTAATTAAATAAGAGAATAATAAAATAGAAGGTAAGATAATAAATAAATACGTAAAACTGAAATGGCTTTTCATCAAATACCATGGGCATGGAGGTTACAAAAACCATGGGCCTATAAACCACCAACAATAAAACCAATTATTAACAGCAAAAAGAAACACAAAAGTACATAACCTTCCATGGAAAGGTATCAAAGCAACCCTTTACACATATTTAAATGAACTCCATGTTATAATTTAACTATGTTGCACGGTGGCCCGTCGCCGCCAAAAAATCCCTTGTACCCGATATTTCAGCATTCCAGGGACATTTACAGGGGTCAGGAATGTCCCCAATTCTTTTGGGGACATCATCAAGGACTTGAGGACATCCAATCCATTCCCAATCCATTCCCAATCCATCCCCGACAGATTTTGGGGACTTTTCAGCTACTATTCCACCATCCCCAAGGTAAAAATGGTGTGTCTAATACGATTTTGACGGGGCAATGGATAAAATGAACTCTTTGGAGTAACTTTCTCGCCATTGTCAGCATCCTAAAATGCCACACACTCCATCTGCAATACCTTATATGCAACCTTCAACATCTCCTTCGAACTTGTGTGTCATGATATTTCACTCAGAACTTCATCATTGATGACCTAAACACAGATTTTAAAACCGGCCTAGCTAACCGGTTATCGATCTAACCGGCCAGTCAGCAGGGCCACCAGTTGGAACTAGAGCAAAAACCCGGTTAAGGAGGCAGGATGGCGAGAAATTGGCACTAACCAGTCATAACCGGCCGGTTCCGTCCTAAACTGATCAGTTACCTGCCATGCCCACCGAGGACCCACAGAGCGGCTTTCTCAATGAAGTTTAAGGGTTTTGGAGGGAAACTAAGGGTGCTTTCCCTCCAAAAACACCCTCTCCAAGCCTTTAAAAAGCCTCTCTCCCTCTCATTTGTCTCACACATCTGATTTGGAGTGTTTATGAGTGTTTGTGAGTTTGTTTGGGACAATGTTACTTGGGAGCGGGAGCGGGAGTGGGAGCGGGAGCGGGAGCGGGAGCGGGAGCGACCATTTTCAGAAGCTCCCGGTTTGGGAGCGAATCCGGGAGCGATTTTTTAAA
>APFE030226380.1:15846-40868 GCA_000404065.3 Pinus taeda | reverse complement strand
AGGGAGAAGGCCATCCAAGATGACATTGCAAGGAAGAGGGAATTATTAGAAGCCATGAAAGAGAGTGGGTATGATGATTATGAGATTCAAGACTCAACTTCTATCCCTTCCACCAATGACCCCTTTCACTATCTTCATCCTTCTTGTGGCCAACCATCAAGAGGAACAAAGAGAACAAACATCCAAAGATTTCTCTCATCTTCTGCCACCATTGCCTCTTCTAATCCCACTTCCTCCCAGCCAAGTTGTCAACCCACTTTGGATCAACATTGGAAAAACAATGCAAAGAAACTTCTCATCAATACATTGCTAGATGGTGGTATGATTCAGATATCCCATTTAATGTTGCTCACTCACCTTATTACCAAGCTATGTGGGACTCTGTTATAGCTGCAGGAAAATGCTTCAAAGGCCCTAGTATGCATGACTTGAGGGGAGCTCTTTTGCTAAAAGAGATATCTTCCATTGATGAGTATCAGGTTGAGTTTAAAGATTCATGGCTCAAAACAAGTTGTTCCATCATGTCAAATGGATGGTCCAATGGAAAGAACTGCACTATTATTAATTTTCTTGTTTCTTGCCCTCAAGGAACCATCTTTTTGAGATCAATCGATGCATCTGATAAGGTGAAGGATGCAACCCTTCTCTTCGAGCTTTTGGATGACATTTGTCAGGAAGTTTGGGAGCAGCATGTTGTGCAAGTCATCACCGATAATGCCTCAAACTATGTTCTCGCTGGAACGATGCTTGAGTCCAAATATAAGACCATATTTTGGACTCCATGTGCTACACATTGCATAGGCCTCACGCTTGAGGACATAGGCAAAGTGGAGTGGGTAAAAAACATTGTAGAGCATGCCAAGTGCATTACAAAATACATTTACAGCCACTCATGGGTATTGAGCCTAATGAGGAAAAACATTGGGGGAAAAGAGCTTGTTAGGCCTGCAATTACGAGATTTGCAACTCACTTCTTCACGTTGCAATGTCTCGATGGTCAACATAAAAAATTGCAGAAAATGTTTTCTTCTGAAGAATGGTTTGAATCTCGATGGACTCGTAGACAAGATGGAAAAGACACCAAAAAGAAAGTGTTAGACAATTATTTTTGGAAAAGGTTTGTAGAGCTGGTGAAAATTACCGAGCCCCTTGTTAAGGTGCTAAGGATGGTGGATGGGGAAAATTGGCCATGGGTTACATTTATGAGGCTATGGATCAGGCAAAGGAGCAGATACAGGCAGCTTACAAGGACAGGTTAGCTAAATATGGCCATATATGGGAGATCATTGATAACAGATGGAACAATCAACTACATCGTCTTATACATGCAGCTAGGTATTTTTTGAACCCGAAGTATCATTATAAAAATCGGCTAGGAGATCTGCATCATGGGAAGGTCAAAGCTGGATTGGTTGATTGCTTGGAGGGCATGGTCCCAACCCAGGGAGACTAGTTGGAAATACATGGACAACTTACTGTTTTCACTATGGCAGGTGGTACCTTTGGCAAAAACTTGGCAAAGATGGCAAGAGATGTGGATCAACCAAGTAAGCAATTCCAATTTCCAATTTGTTTTTCTTTTCAAGTTAAAATTCTTTACGTTCTTTACAATTCAAATTATAAACTAAGTTACTAATTAATGTTTTTTCTTTGCAACACATTGTTGGGAGTCATTTGGTGGCCAGTGTCCTCAATTGCAAAGGTTTGCAATTAGAGTCCTCAGTCAAACTTGCAGCGCTTTAGGTTCTGAGCACAATTGGTCTGTTTTTAAGCGCATACACACGAAGAAGAGAAACCATTTGGAACAAAAATGGTTAAATGATCTTGTTTTCGTGCAATACAACCTTCGACTGAGGAGGAACCAAATGATGAACAAAACCCCTGATCTAGATCCCATTATGTTGGACGATATTGATCCAACGTCAAAATGGATGGAGGACACTGAAGATCTTGTGTTTGAGGCTGATTTTGATATCGACATGGCTTTAGCAGGGGATTAAGTAGATTTTGTGGTGGCATCAGAACGAAGATCAGTAGCAGCATCAAGGAAAGGCAAAGAACCAATGGAAGGCAATAGTCGTGCAGGTCGACAAACTTGTGCTTCCATTAGGTCCACTTCTATTGTTATTGGTGGCATTGCTACTGAGGTTGCAAATCAAGTTGAGGCATCCTCAAACTCTGAACAAGATGATGTCTATGTAGCTCCTGATGATGATCCTATGGCTAGTAGTGGTGATGAACTTGATGATTGATCATGTGTACACTGTAGACTTGTAGTAGGCCAATGGCCTCATAGCTGCACATTGTTTTTGGACTTTTATAGGCATTATAGCCTCATTGCTTATGTATTTTGCTATTTTGTCGATGATATGTATTGCACTCGGTGCCATTTGATATATTCACCTTTAACATGGTATATAAATGAGCAAACTTTGCATATTTTTTGTCTCTATTGGCCTGGGAATCATGGTTTTAAATCTTAAAAATAGTTTTGTTTCATTAAAAATTAATTATTTAATGTATTTTTCTAAAACTGGTTCATTTAGACCAAACCAGTGTCTGTTAGTAAACCAGTTCATTAGGTGGACCGATCCGGTCACCACTTTCGGTTTTAAAAACATTACCTAAACATGGCTAAGTGTAATTCAAGTTTGAAAATATCTTATTATATTCTCACCATTGTCAATTCTATAATGTGCACCTAACCAAATGTCATTGAGATTCATAGAGACATCCTCCATATTTGAAATTTTTGAATTTGAATTCAATGCATAGTTTTGAAATTATATGTCATCCTTATGATGCATACATGTAACTGTGTCTTTGTTAGTGTGTTGTAGTAAGTGTATTGTGTTGCAGCGGTCTTATCGGACTCTAAGAACTTCTTGCGCTTGTACCAAATTTGTCTCTACACTATAGAAAAAAAAATATAGCAATAATATGTAAACACCCAACGTATCACATATTCTTTGAAGCATCCAAATACTAAATCTCTTAAGCATCCAAGTACGAAAGACTATAAATCGCTGTGTAGAATGGCCTTGTTTCTAAAATATTTCCTTAGAGCTCCATTCTTTGTTTGTTAGGTTCAAACAAACAAACAGAAAGGAGAAATATTCTAGTCTTATTTACTAAACCAGCAAACAATGTCCATGATATTTACACTTTTCTTTCTCCCCATTCTACATTCATGCCATAGGAATGCTTGCCACATAGCAAAGTTCCCTGACACTATAAGAACAAAGCAATCAACGTACTTAGCCTACAGCGGATTGTTTCATCTTCGCAATGCTCCATGAAAATGAGTGCTATATTTAAATCCAAACTCTCACTTTTGCAATGGAATCATAGATTTCATCATCTTTACTAAGGCTAATAAGCCATTGGCCCAATTGTTTTAAGGTTTCATCATATTTACTATAGCTAGTAAGCTATTGGCTTTTTTTTCTTTTTAAGATTTATGATTTATCTTTATGCACATGGTGAATGTAAAATAATAATTAATATTATTATTATTTTATAATATATGTTTGTGTGTTATTCATTGTTGTCCTCTGGAAAATTTATGGATGCGTTCTAACCGTACCGAAAATTCATCCCCTGTCCCCAAAGGGGATGTAACCTAGTAATTTAAGCATCTCATCATTTATTCACTTTCAACTATATTATCATTTATAAATCTCATGACATTTAGTAGATTTTGCAAGCATATCTACTTCATTGGCATTATGTTATGAATAAAATATATAAAAATAATATAACTAAATAATAATTAATTAGTGAAGAGGCATGTCTCTAAGTACATGACCATTCGTGAAAGAGCACCTGCCTAGGTATATAAGCGAGCCCTCATTTGTAACAATCATCATCTGATATCTTCTGCACATTTCTTATATAATATATTATTGTCCTACCATGGATATTTATATATTTCATATCCTCTTAGTATTTTCATGCATTTATGAACTTTGTTCATAACATTGGTATCAGAGTTATTTGATCCTCTAGTTGTTCAACCGATGTATCAAAGCCCAATTTACCGAGAAATTGCAATTGGAAGATCAAGAGAGAGACAAAATAGCCAAACTTCAGCAAAACAAGAAAGCATCACAACAAGAATATAAAGATCTTGTGAATATGCGTTACAAAGAAGTAATGGAAAAGAACGAAGAAATTTCTCACCTCAAGGACCACGTTGAAAAATTACTTGCGCAAATCAAGAAGACTAAGGTCACAAAGAAGGAACTCAAGAAGCACTTAACAGAATAAGAAGAGGAAAATTTACGTTTAAAGAACTTTAATAAAAATTTATTAGAACAAATCAAAAGTATAAAAAATGAAGAAAAGGACACTAAGAATAAAGACAACAATCCAGAAAGCGAAAAACTTTCACGTCTAGGAAATCATAATCAAAACCTTCTTACGCAAATAAAGAAGCTTAAAAGTGACAAGAAGTCACTAGAAGACAAGTTTGAACAAGTTACTCAAGAAGAAGTATCGAAGTCTCTAGTCGTAACAGTCCAAGTTAAAGATAAAGGAACGAATACCTATCCATCCAATATCACAACTCAAAAAGAGGATAAACCAATTGAAGTGAAGACGTACTCAGAAGTTACAGTACAAGCAACGGAAATTTCAAGTGAAGATTTCACAATTAATTAAGCGGCCTTTGTATTTCAAAGAAATCAAATACCTTCAATAAACCAAGATATCACCACAAACATGTTAGGGGCAGATCAAATAACAAGAGCTCCTTATCGTCATCCAAATTATAAAGGCAAACATCTCAACCAGTCCATATACCCAAACCAGTGACTTATGTTTGCAAGAACATCGATGTCACCATTATCCAATCTTGTGATAACAATTCATCCCAAGTTTTCAGTAATCGAAAGATTCCACAAAAGATTATTTTAGATCGTTAGATAGTTTTACAGTACAACAATTTTGTACCACACTCAAGAGTTCATATAGTCTTGTATCATCAAAGATGATAGTTCCACATGTTAAGGAGACGAGGAAACATTGTGAGACAGAAAAAGATATTAAGCTCTGTCATCAATAACCTTTGAGGACAAAGCTTTTCCAAAGGGGAAGGCAATATTACAAATAAAATATTTTAAAATAATAATTAATTAGTGAAGAGGCATGTCTCTAAGGACATGATCATTCGTGAGAGGGCACCTGCCTAAGTATATAAGTGGGCCCTCATTTGTAACAATCATCATCTCATATCTTCTGTACATTTCTTATATAATATATTATTGTCCTACCATGAATATTTATATATTTTAGACCTTCCGAGTATTTTGTTGCGTTTATGAACTTTCTCCATAACACATAACAACAACAAAATTATAAAATTAAGTAAAACGGCCATAACTTTTGTCGTCATCATTTTATATTTATTTATATCATGATACAACGGACAATAAAATTTCCATTCTTGAAGAAATAAAGAAAAAAATCAGTCATACAATAAATAAAACATTTGAAAAATGCAAATACATTGAATAAACCTACACCAAAAACAATGTAAAGACAAAATATTCAAAGAAAACGATGACGAAAATGACCCTAGTGATAAAGAAGACTTGAGGCTTGAAGCAAAGAACTCGTCCCCTGAAGAAGCAATAAACAAATTTCTATAAATCCGAGATTACAAAGGAACCTGTAGCGGTTATTTAGTCAATACATGTTTCTAGCTCTCAAAGCTCCACTAGAGATTGCAAGTACACAGGGAAGCTTTATAGGTCCTCAGGGCCCTTAACAAGATACAATAAAAGCTTTCCATGTATGGATAATACTAAGAAACCCACATAGCTTTCTCAATGCTCATGGACTCCTCTCTATTCAACTTCGAAGGTGATAGATGGGTCGAGCTACAATAGTGCCAAGGTAGACATACAAATGTGTAGAATAATCCTCCACATGCTCAACGCAGAATGTGTAGAATAATCCTCTGGAACTCCACATGTTGAACACAGGTTATGTCTCGTTCAATGAAAAATTAGAGGTCATGAATAGGAAAATGCATGAGAAATACTCAATTTATCATTTACATACTTGTGTAAATGATAATAATGATGTCATCAGCCTAGAGGAGGTTTTGAAAGTTTTTGTCAATGTAGAATTAAAAAAATAAAATAACAAAATACCATCTAAAATAGTTTCATTACACTTGGATTGAGGACAACAATTTTGAAAAGGCAATGTTATATAAAAAATAATAATACAAAATACATATATACACACACACACACCTAAGGTAATTAAATAAGAGATAACAAAATAAAAGAAAGATAATAACTAAATAGTAAATACATAAAGTTGAAATTGGTTTTCATCAAATACCATCGGTTACCACAACCATGGGCCCATAAACCAGCAACGCTAAAACCAACTACTTATCGTAAAAATAAATATAAAAGGACTTAACCTTTCATGATAATGAATCAAGGCACTGCTTACACATATTTAAATGGGGCCCTCATTGTAATCTAGGCATCTCAACATTAATTCACATTTTTATATATTGTTATTTATTTATCTCATAGCATTTTGTAAATTTAGCAACCATATTTGCTTCATTGGTATCAGAGTGAAAAATTTCAAACATTAAAGTTAAATCGCCATAAGTTTGGTTGTCGCCATTTTATATATATTTATATCTTGATAAAACAATGGAAACTATAATTCCCATTTTTTATGAAATAAGGAATAAACTCGGTGATACTTTCATTGACATGATAAATAAAACATTTGAAATTATAAATACATTGAACACAAACCTGCTCCAAAAATAGTGGAAAAACAAAATATTCCCCTTTAAAAATGAGGGCAATGACCCTACTGATGAAGAAAACCCAAAGCTTGAAGTAAAGGACTCGTCGCCTGAAGAAATTGCAACAAATTTCTATAAATCAGAGATTGCATAGAACCTATAGTGGGTATTAAGCTAACACTTGGTTCTAGCTCGCAAAGCCACACTGGGTTTGCAAATGCACAAAGAAATTTTATAATCCCTCAAAACCTTTAACAAGATATAACAAAAGCTTTCCCTATATCAATAATACTAGCAAACACATAAAGGCTTATTAATGCTCAAGTACTCCTCTATATTCAACTTTGGAGTTGATAGATGGCTCAAGCTACAACAATGCCAAGGCAGACATATCAAAGACTAAAATAATCCTCTACATGCCCACATCAAGTTGTGTCCTATTAAATGACAAATGGGGGGTCATTAGCAGAAAACTGCACAAGAAAGACAATTTATTATTCATAAACTCGTGTATTCATACAAGAAGCAGCTTTCATTTTTTCACAATGGAAGGAAATGTCTAAGGATTACAATCAATCATTGCATCATCCAGATCGTGATGATGTCACTGGCTTGGAGGAGGTTTTAAAAGTTATTGTTAGAGGTAGAATTTAAAACAATAATAAAAATGTTCCATCTACACATATTTAAATGAGGCCCTCATTATAATTCGAGCATCTCATTAATCACGCACTTTTGTATATAATTAATATTTATTTATCTCACAACATTAAGAAAATATAGCAAGCATATCTACTACAAGGTTCTCTCTTTAAAAGTCAGTAGAACGTCTAGCCCCTGATAAATCATATAAAAGCAAGTGAATTCAATATGATCTCTAGTCAATCACTAAAAACAAGAAGCAAGATGGTTAAAACTTCCTAGATGAGCATTATAGAAGTCTCTGTGTTGAAATAGGTACTTAAATGACAACAAGCCAAATGAAGGGAAATGCACCTAGACCAACAAAAGGCCAAATCAACCATCATTATTTGAGTCTTGACACAAGTTCTTAGATTAAGAAACCCCCTGGAAGAAGATATCTCTCTTTATTACAACATTGTATTCAATTCTATTTGGGACAACAACCCAATTACTTTGAACATATCATTAAACCTCATGAACTAGGTCTCATCCTGAACAAATTCAATTCCAAGTGTTTTATCTACATGGTCTAGAAGATATAGTTTCTCTATCCTGCAATTCCCCCCTTTTGATGGTTGGGATCAGCCTTATATACCTTACACAATAAATATAAAAGGCCAAAAGAAGAGGAGAATGTTACAAACCTACTTTTAGATAGAAATCATTAAGAACTTCAACTTGACCCTTCACAAAAATCTTAAAAAGAATATATTCACAATGTTATACAAATGGGTTAACACCCCAAGACATTAAACATGGTAAGAAACTAAACCCTGCACAAGCAAAAAAATAATATCAGATTGATATAAAGGTGTATTTGTTTAAAGCAAGGTGATATAGATACAAACATTTTCAATGGATGGTGACTGCAAGTAGATTCTAAAACAATATTATGGAAATCTCAAGGCATATGATTCAACCTTTGAAAACTTTCTTCAAAATAAAGTAATATGCCTATGTACAATTTAAGGATCCCAATACAAATCCCCATCCCAAAAGGAAAAAGCTAAGGAAAATATGCTTGATAGCATTATACACATTCTCTTGAATTAGATTTTTAGTTGTGGTAATTTGATGTTTACAGAAGAACCATAAATGATAATCTTCCAAAAGAAATCAAGTGAAGCTTCATGAACCAATAGCTTATGACAACCTTACTCTAAAAGTAGGAATATTATTATTGATGATCACTTGAGCACACTGAAAAGTCAAAATGGAGGTGCAACTCTTCCTTGATGGCTTCTATTCCAAAACAATAACAAAAGCTTGTCCAACTTCTTGCACTAACAAGATTTTGAAGAAGTAGCAAAAAGGATTCCAAATACTAATCTATAATATCTTATCTATAAAATAAGAAGGCATCATCCCAAAGAGACAATAGCTTTAACACTAGAAGTCTAGCACAACAAGCGTTTGCTCCCACAGATTATAGATTTGACACTTGTTGATGTTTGTAGCTCGAGCAAGTACTTATGCACAAGCCTAAGTGTTTGGGCGTGCAAGAAGTTACCCAAAGTGTCTTTAGGATACTTGCGCAAGAATTGAGTAAGTTGCTTCTCTAACTTAGCCTAAGTCTAACTTATGAGAAGCACACAACTAATTGTGTTGCCCATTGAGCTAAAGAACCTAGAAAAGTAAAGTATTTACTTTAGTGATTATATTTTAGTCTCAACCGTTGATCTCAAGAGAGGAGAGATATAATCGCATTCATCCATCACTTTGGAGGTTAGTGTTAGGGATTTAGCTCAATGAGGAATATAGTATATACACCACACAACAACACAACAAATTAAGAAAAATATTTCCTCAAGTGAGAAGAGAGATATTCAAGTGTGCCAAGTCTGAGGAAGGTGCAAGGGTGAAGCAAGGAGAAGGCCAAGTCTTGATTAGTTGGATCATATCCAAGATACGTTGTATTTGTAAATTCTTCAATTTGGGCCGTTATCACAAGTAGGTTTTAATAAAGATTTAATGAAGAATTTATTTCATTGGGAACAAAATTTGGGTCAAATGTGTGATTGGGATTGGTTGATATTTTGCTTCTGCTGAATAATTGTTTAAGTTAAGAACTCAATTATGCTTTTATTCAGTAGACATTAAAATCTACTAGGAATTAATTGTTTGGTGTTAAGTTCATAGTTAACAAGACTGACCACCAAATTGATCAATCAAACAAGTTCTTCTAATTGTGCCACCCCCTCGTAAATTGAGGCAGAAGAGCATTTCATCTTCCTCTACCCCATCTATTATGAGATTCGTAAGATATTTCATTACTTTCTTAGGGAAACCAAAACCCTATGCAATTTCTTCCAATACTCAGACCAAAGAAGTCTATAGCGTTGACTATGCTTCTACTATCGATGCTTCTCCAGCTTTTGTGCCCACAGCTACCCCCAAGGGAGATGCACATTAGGGTTCCTATGTGAGTATATCTGGAATTTAAAGGGAACTAACAAGTTCAATTCACTTCATCTCACGTCTCATATCTTGTTAGATTCAAACCTAGATATTCACCAATCACCACTATTCCATATTTCGTTATGCCGACTGCATTGTCCTTTAGCTGAATCATAAGCACTTAATTTGGGCCCTTTAAATACAGGAGGCCGTCAAACTTTGTACCCACACTCTCCAAACTCCTCCTATACAAAATCATGTTCAACGTATCATCTCCTTTAAGATGCTCACACCAATTAGGGATACGAAGAGATGGTCTAATAACAACATTCCTTCGAATTTGAGATCAACGCAGTCCCCAAGGACCATTCCCCTTCCTCGGAGACCTCAAAGATATCACCAACCCAGACCTTTGATTAACAGGGTGTCAAGGTCCCCTACACACCAACAATGGGTTACCTCTTCCCAGTGTCAAGTTTTTAGAGATCTTCTTATCTGATAATTACTTCATATGATTTCTAATTTGATCTTTCATTTATTCAATTTCATCATAAAGAAACAGCCAAATCAAGAACACAAGCATTTACCCTGGGAAAACCCACATGACGAAAAACCCAACAACATTTTCCTTACAAAAATCATCAAGTTCAATAGAAGAGATACATCAATCAAATACAAGGTCAACCAGACCAACAATGTAGCTAGATAAAACTTGGTCCATTACCATGTAGTCAAGTCTAATGGTTGCCCACGGACTTCAGTCTGGTCTGCTCTACTAGGGCATAATCTTGACCTCATATTGTGCCTAGAGAAGCTCCATTCTCATGCCTTTTAATTTACAAAAATTTGGTCCTTCAATTAACCTCAGACTCGTGAATATTATGCTTGAGATATCGTCTTGTCTTTGCCTTAGACCTTTGTATACCTCAGGCCTTTGCATACCTCAGGCCTTTGCATACCTCTTTTGCAAACCTTAGATGTACTTCTTCTGTGCTTCAAATAGACTGAACTTACATGCCTCGGACATATATGAATTTATTGCTTGGAGGAGGGTTGAATGACACATATATATAGTCTTCTGTTTGGTCGAATTGGTACCTCTTAATTTGGGGATGACTTGACTCCGACTTGGCATCTTGGAGCCAAAAAAAAAATCAAATTTTTATTATTTTAAAAACTAACATGACAAACATATCAAGTGTTTTTCTCTTTTGATAATAGCATGAAGAACATGCTTTATAAATACATCAATGACTAAAATAATAATTATGAAGATCGGCCATAACTACAAAAATTCAACACCCAGGGCCAATGTAGCAAAAGGGTACAGATCTTCCCCAAGCCCTCCTTCACGAAACCATTTTATCTTGAGTTTTCCTCCGTCAACGTCTATTGTTAGGATAGAGATCTAATTGACCATGACCTAGTACCTGACTCCTTTATGTGGTTGCCTGCACTCGAAGTCAAATATTTGCCACATTTTAACATTTAGAAATTAACTTTTACTTAAGTAACAAGACACCTCCAAATAGTATCCATGTCCCATATCCTATGTGAGAACACATGTTCGGCATGTGTCCTACTAATTGGACACCTACCAAACACATGCCTAACACATGGTCCTTACCATGTCCCATGTAAAAGAGGCTTGCACCCCATGAAAACACATTTTCCTTCTAATTTGAGCTCATTTAACTCAATAAGTTAGAGGCATTAGAGGTTTCGGAGTGCATCTGAGGTTTATTATGTAGTATTAGACTGGATTCAAGTGTTGTGCAATTGGGTTTCTCCACCAATATTCAAGTTTTTCCCTACAATGTTCCATTGTCTTCCTCATTTCATAAAAATCTAGGCTCAATCATCAAGGGCAACAGTAAAAAGTTGACAGAAAGGGAGGAATGACCCCACTGAGGTTGTCCCCCCTCCATTCTCTATATGCTAGAATTAAGGTTCCAATAGTAGCTGCAAATTTGAAAAAACATTGTTTGAGAAAGACAACATGCTAAAGAACAACAATTGTTAATTGAATTTGTATCATGATCATGTAAAATTCGAAATGTTTTTAGTTTCTAAATTATAAAAAAAGGTTGAATCTTTGTCTATATTTCATTTGTGTACGTGTAATTTACTAATTTGTTATATTTTTTAATATATAACAAATTTGTGTGTGTGACATGTCCTCTATGTCTTGTTTTGTGGTCATCATGTCTTTTGTTGGACACTCATATTGTTATATCCTTTGTGTCTTGTGTCGAAGTGTCATGTGATGTAGGTATTAATTTATCTCTTGTTATTTATATAGAAGATTTTTGATACTCTCGCTTGTATCAACATCATTTACTCAGTAGTCCGAGCGATCTTTATTAGAGAATTCATCTGCAAGTGATCCCCAACTAGGACTTCTTGATCCCAAGGAAAAAACGGCTAGATCTCAATGATAAAATCGAAACCCTTGATGCCCCTACGCAGATCTCCAAGAGTGATAGTTGTTTGGTACAAATCGTAAATGGTTGGAGTGGAAATTAATTGTTGGAGTAGTGGGAGAACCTTCTTGAACTTATTCCAAATCAAATCTTAACCAAAACCCCATCACTTCTTTGGAACTGAAATAATCCTCCTTAGACAGTGTGTTTTTCTAGACCAGTTGTTGAGCCTTTGGACAGTTGAATTTCTTTTGGTGGTTAACTTGCTTGCTTTGTGGAGTCCCATCACTTTTTCACCTAACTTTGCTTCTTGTGAAAGCCCACTTCATTTTTATCATTTTCCACTTGGAGAGAATTTTTCTTTTCTTCACATTTATACTTTCTGGCTAATTATATGTCAGTTTTTGCCAAATATTAGAAAAAATGGGTTGAGGGGTAAATATATATTTTTTAACCCTCAAAGTGTGTCTATATAGAAAGTTGAGGTGTAGAGATCTAATTTTGAGTACTCATCCCCCTACAACTTCAATAGAAAACACTTATTACATTTTACATAAAAATCTCATCCAGCGGGAATTTTTAACAATTAAAATTTAACACTTGGACTTAACCAAATTCCGCGAAACTTTAGAGATGATCTAGTATGGTAATATATATTGAATCTAGACAGTAGGACTCACCTAAGACTTTACATTCAAGTAGCACTCCAGCTTTGCAGTATATTTGGGAGAAAAAATTAACTAATTATAAGTGCGAAAAAACACAAATAATGACCTAACGAAAAAAACTCCCTAGGGTGAACTCACTTGCTAGTAAAGTCCTAAGCTAACTAAGCCTTTTACACGACTTTGTTTCATCATGCTAGAATCATTTTTACAATGTCCCCGTAGGGTTGTGGAATTGAAATAACCGATTGATGAAGAAAGAAAATGAATTCTAGAATTTTGACATGATATGATAGGGTTGGAGTGCTCTGAATGTACTTTGAAAATGTTGTCTTTGACAACTCACTCAAATGCAATTTGAGTGGTCTACAGGTACACTACCCACAAAGCTTCATTTTTGTGGGTCAACTCCTCACAAACCCAATACCCTACGAGTTGTGGGAGTATTTCACAAGCTACACATTTAAACACATAAAAGTATCATAGTAGACAATATCTAATGCTAAAGGAACGAAAGTAATTCACACAAGCCTTGCCTTCAAACGCCTTTCTAAAAGATCATTTGTAGGTGAGCTACCACACTTAGGATTGGGAATGTCATCCAAAGGCCCTATTCAGTGCTTCCAACACTAAGGAGAGGCACAATTCCCAGGTTAACACATCAATCCATAAGTGCATGTGAGAAAGGTAGACATGGAAGGGGATTTACTTCAAGGAGGATGCCATTATGTTGGTACCAACAGACGGAAGTCGCACAACTTGAGTGTAATGATGTCAAGAGGGAGAAATAGTGGGCCCTAAAGTGCCCTTTTCCTTCGCTTACTTTAACAACACCTTTGGCGCACCTTTTACTTTAATGAATTTTTATTTCTTTCTTACATAGCTTACATTACCATCTTGCTTGATGCATTCGAATACCACTAAAAGATGTGTTGTTTAGTGCTCATAGAGGTTGGGACATTCATAAGTTCTATTTATTTAGATAGAGCATGATATGCTAGGAACTGGGTGAGGGCAAGGCTTTTATCCGCGCACTATTAAATGTCCCAGCCATCTTTTGCATTTTACATTTCTTTCATTGGTTGTTATACATGCTTTTAATTTTATTTCAGTTGCATGAACCTCTTTGATGAAGTTCTTGATAGCTTCATAAGTCTTCTACATCAGCTTGGTGTCTTAGCATGTAGAATATGTTGATTGCCTTTTTAGATGCTTGCTTAGTGTAATAAGTGATTTATGACTTCTTTCGTAAGTCTAACTTAGGAAAAGTACAATAATTAAAGTCAATTAATTATTGTGGACTATTTAAGCCAAAGTATTAAGGATAAATATAATAAAATTAAGTGACTTAGATATGATCTCAACCACTAATCTCAAGTGAGGTGAGACCTAATCTCAACAATCAATCACTAAAGAGATTAGCTTTAGGGATTTGGCATAATGATGTTATTAAATAAGCCTAGGGGTGAGGTGTAGACACACAATGGAGGAAGCAATTTTCTCTAGAGCGAAAGGCTCAGCGACACTAAAGAGAAGGGAGGAAGAGTGTAGTAAAACATCGAGAGCATTTCCAAGAGGTTGAGTTCAGGAAATCGAGAGGTCGAGTAGTTGAAGTACATAGGGGGTCGCATTGTCGAGAGACCGATTTATCTAATGGGATGATTTTCTTGAGTGCGTAGGGGTTGTACGAGGAGGAAAGGAAAGGGTCGATTTACTGGTGTCGAGGGGGGGGAGTTTCTCCAAGGCCAGATTCTTCAGAAGGTTGCTTTTCTAGTAAGCCAAATTCCTTAGGCCGAGTTTTCAAGTGTGGGTAGAGTTGAAAGTTCCAACAATACATTTTTATGTGTATTTTTCTCTATGGAAATTTTCTCAAGGTTTTCAATGAAGGAAAATTGTTATGGTTGTATACTTCATATTGTGATGTGATTGATCTCACTGATATTATTTTTCCATTGCAAATATGTTATTTCAGAAGTTAAATACCTGTGATTTTATTTTCACAATAATTCAAAATATTATTTAATAATTTTCTCGGAATAAAAATTGTTGAGGTATAAATAAATATAGGCTAGTATTGGAAATTTAACACTCTTAAGGTTAAAGCTAAGTCACCAGACACAAAACACACTAGACACAAAAATTTGAGTGTCTGACACGGGGCACGTAGACCCCTAAGAACAGGACATGTAGGACATATATATATATAATATATAATAATATATATATATATTAATATTATACAACAAATTACTCATGATTATACAAATTCAGACATACATCTAGATTCTAGATTGTGAATTTGTAACATTAGGCATATAATGGAATCGTGACAGATTCATTAATGATCCAATATTTGAAACATAAGAAATTAACAACAAACGCCAGTTTTCTCATTTAGTCATCAAAATCAAAATGTGTTACACAAAAGTACTGAGTCCTGGAGACTCCTGACTAGGAATACCAATGCAAAATAGAAATAGCAACTACAAAACAACAAGGTAGTAGGTAGCTCATCAGTCATCATCATTAAAATCAACATCATTGTCACAGTCACCACTGCTCTCCTATGCATCCTCCTCTATATCCAATATAATCCCTGCATCTACTGGTATGGAGGATGACCCCTCAAGAGTATCACCATCATCAAAAGTGATAGGCTCCACCACTAGCTCGTTAAGATCCAGGTTGACCAATGCCAACTCCACATTGTTGTCCAAACCCATATCATTAGGTAACGCATCCCACATCTTTGTATTTCCCTGCAACAACTCCTCCTCCTTATAAATAAGACAAAGGTTGGTCTGCACATACACCATTGTCTCTGCCCTAAATTGCTCAAGCCTGCTCTTCTTCAAACTATACAAATTCCCATATGTGCTCCAATTCCTCTTGCAACAAGAGGATGAAAGCAAAATGCACTTACTGAATGCTTGAACCACCTCCAAAATGCTCTTAAACCCTTTGCTACTTGCATCCAAATACCCACAACAAGAGAGACGCATTACAATATAGAAAAAGCAGCGCAAATAAGGATTTGAAAGGGTTGTGGCACGCTTTTTGAGAGGGGCAAGTGTCCCAAAATCTTGACAAGTTGCTCAGATGAATCTAATTCGATAGGTCCACAAACCCCTCGTGTTCGAACACGCTCGATCCACAAATCAGACATGTGTCCCTTGAGAATCGTGTTCAACAAGCAGGATTCGAGACACATGGCAAGGGGATGAATCAGGGTACTTAGAGGTAAAGTTTATGGGCCCTTACTTGAAGATATGGATAAAGGGTGCTAGTATTCTTGACAAATGACAATCAACCAAAAGAATGGTGGTATATACAAGGGGCACACTATATATAACTATGGATTACCTTGGGCACACCATATCAATCAATGCCTGCTATTAGTGCCACTCCTAGACAGAGGAAGGAAAGGCATCAAGGAAGGTCACACTAAACTAGAGGCAAGTGATAACCTCCAAGGTGAAGTGTGGGAACAACGATACAATCAAACGTTATCAATTATCCAACTCAACTTGTGATTCACACTAGTACGTTCTTGACATTAAATGAGAGAACATGATTATAAAAATGGTTAGTGTACCTTATAATTGATGACCCACCTTCCTACAAGAAGGTATGTAAATGGTAGAAACCATTGACTAAAGCATACCTAAATGATTTTGAGGCATAGATATTTGAAGATCAATATAATTGTTGGCCATCAGGCTGATCCAATAGAAGAAAAATTTCCTCCTAGCGGTTACCCACTCTAGTACGTAACAATCCCAAAGAAACGATAAAGCTTGAATATTTCCCTTTTGCCTTGTTACAAGACAGGCAAATTTCTACTTGATGATGAAACTCTTTCCTATACGAATAAACTTTATGGAATTTCAAAATGAAACATTGGAAAGATCTTACAATGTAAGCAACTCATTGGAAAGATCTTACATTGGAAAGATTCTCCAACATCAATTGGAAATATCTTACATTGGAAAGATCTTTTCGTGTCTTTCCAATTGAAAAGATCTTACAATCAATCCACTAAGCATTGTAATCCCATTAGCTTAAATTCAAAGTATGACAAAAGCATGAACATGAATGATGAGATAATCTTGGAGAATCAAGGAATAATTCACCATGTGTAATATTACTTATATCTCTACTCCAACATCAATTTTTAACAAAATCTCTCAAATTCATACTTGTTAGAAAATCAGAAAGGCAGAAAGATTCTCTTATATTGATAATTACTTGTGATATTCTTGTGGACTTATTATGTTCTCTTTATGTTCTTTTTTATCTTTGTTTCATCAAGCAATCATTAAAACAAATCATGAAGTTCAATGACACCAAATGTAGGCACTCAGTCGGGGCTAAAACCCCTCTTTAGGGGAAAATCCAATCAAACTCTTCCACTAGTAAATCAATTAAGATAAACCAAGACCAGAGACCCAAAAGACCTTCCAGCTCCACCAAGTCAGCGTTCTAGTATGATTCAGCAAACTTCAATAGTCTCTTCTTGTCCAGCAACTACAGCCCAACAATAATCCAAAATTTTGGCCGATAGCGACTTCAGAATTTTGGCCCTACTGCAACCCAACAACTTCAACCTCCCCGACAATTCCAAAATTTCAGCGCTAGCAACAACCCAAAATTTCGACCCCCAACAACTCCAGAATTTCGACCGATCTACAGTACTACAATTTCAGCCCTATCAACAACTTTGCACATGTGAGATAAAGAGAGAGAAAAATTAGACTTCAAAGACTTCCTTCTCCTTCATTAGGAGTTTCCTTCCTTTTCGTTGAATTTTGAACCCTTTTTCTATCTCCAACAATTGCAAATTGAACTTGTTGTGAATGTGCTCCAAATGAGTCGAGTTGTTGCCCTTTTATAGTGGTTTTTGCCTCTCTAATTAGGCCAATAGAGGTACATGGAAGATCTCAAAAAGGGTCTTTTACATAATGACAAAGACAAGGACTCTTGTCATAAACCCTAGAAGCCTACAAAGGAGGCTTTGACCTAAAAATATTGACCCAAGCATGAAACCCATTCTTTAATAAGTCAATTTATTTTATAATAAAATTTATTTTTCTCTCTTTTGACAAATACATTACATCATGACTCAAATACAATTATGAAGACCGACACTAGTTACATTTTTCAACAATCCCTCTTAACTAAGGAGTTATTCATAACAACATATATACAAAGGTACATGGAAGATCTCAAAATGGGTCTTTTACAGAATGAAAAAGACAAGGGCTCCCGACATAAACCCTAGAAGCCTAAAATGGAGGCTTTGACCTAAAAATATTGACCCAAGCATGAAACCCATGCTTTAATAAGTCAATTTCTTTTATAATAAAATTTATTTTCTCTCTTTCGACAAATACATTACATCATGACTCCAATACAATTATGAAGACTGACGCTAGTTACATTTTTCAACAGTCCCTCTTAACTAGGGAGGTATTCATAACTACATATATATAGAGGTACATGAAAGATCTCAAGAAGGGTTTTTTACATAATGAACAAGACAGGTACTCTTGACATGAACCCTAGAAGCCTATAATGGAGGCTTTGACCTAAAAATATTGACACAAGCATGAAACCCATGCTTTAATAAGTCAATTTCTTTTATAATAAAATTCATTTATCTTTCTTTTGACAAATACATTACATCACGACTCAAATACAATTATGAAGACCGACACTAGTTACATTTTTCAACAGCCCTTCTCTTAACTAGGGAGGTATTCAGAACTACATATATACAAAGGTACATGGAAGATCTTAAAATGATATACTCTATGAAGAATCACAGCACACGCGGTGCTACAGATTAGATACCTGACTAGTGTTGAAGAAAATGTAACTAGGTTCGGTCTTCATAATGACATGATCTTTGTAAATGATGTAATAAATTATTTTTATATGCCTTGCTACATGGGTTTCATGAGCAAGAAGTGTCACTTGGTAAAAGACTTCTTCTTGATGTCTTTAGGATTTTATTTATATGCCAAAGAGTCATGCCATATGAAAAAGAAACTCTTCATGAGTTCATGTAAATGTATACAAGTCTTGAACAGTGTGTAACACCCCTCCAAGGCCAAGAACAATCCTCCAAAAGCAAGCACACTGAAGTCTGCAAGCAAAACAACGAAGAGATAACCAAGTCGGCTCAAAAATAGAATTGAGTGGATGAATGGAAGTCATGTCGGCTCAAGGGAATAGACACATCGGTTCATGTTACAAGTCGGCTCAAATAGTAGCATCAACCACTATAAATACCCCATCAAGGTATCCACCAAACTGTACATCACAACTTCACATTTCTATCTGAAATTTCGTGTGAGTATTGGGTGCAGGCATACGCAGTCAAGGAGGGGCAGATCTCGCATTCCTCTCTCTGAAACCTCGCGTGAAGGAGCAAATCCGCATTAGGGTTTGACTGCACCTCGGTTGGGTATTAGGTGCATTCATGACCAGATCTCAAATGCATGAATGAAGACGCAACATTGATCTAAGTTCTGGAGCGTATAGATATAATCTCGGCATACCTATGAATTGAAGGCACAGACCTTAGATGGATGAAGCCGAGAAGATCTCGGATGAGGATACAATATTGGCATAAGGTTTGGGCTAGATACATTCTCGGCATAGACCTAACCCTTATAATGACAGTCTCAGCATGACAGTGAAATACATCTCGGATAGATTGATCTCGTATGACAAGGAGCAATCTTCGCATATAGATCACGATGGTATCCCTGTATCAAACTAGACACAATGAACAGCGGTGACTTGGATCTACTATCTCGGCATAATGCCATGATGAAATGAATCTCAGCATATCTATGAAAGGAGACGTACAGTCTCAATGATAACACAGTATTCAGATATGCCTGCCAGTGATCTCAATACGAATATATATCTTAGATGTAGTCACAATAAGAGACGCAGTGATCACCATATTAAGGAGGGTCAGTCTCGACAAAGATAAAGTGACAAGGATCATGATTTCACAGTGATCTCAACCTACAGTGAAGTGCAACCATGATCTCAAGGAAGGTGCAGAGATCAATGTTTTAAAACTCTGACTCAGACTCCGACTCGGCCGAGGGTCGACTTCGACTCGGTATCGACTCGACTGGCTCGATTTCAATGACTCAGTCGTTGTAAAATATACATTAAATATTTATTTTTTATAAAATCACATAATTTTAAAGATTTTCATTCATGTTTCCAAATACACAGCATTAGAATATAGATAGAAGACAACATATGGTCAAAGTAGAATCATGAATATATCCATTATATTAAAATGGCACCCAGTGCACTGCCCAATACATACAGGATGATGATATAGAGATCAAAACAAAAACACATAACCAAGGAGGCTAGAAATGGCCTCTACAACAAAAGTTTATGACCAGTACTACTGGCTACTGCTAGATTTGCCAACATCATCTAGTTCAGTGTTACTTGGGAGCGGGAGCAAAAGCGGGGAGCAGGAGCGAAAACGGGAGCGGGATCGACATTTTCGGAAGCTCCCAATTTGGCAGCGAATCCAGGAGGAGTTCGACAACCAATGTCACTAACATCAAGGTACATAGAGGGATTGGTGCTCTTGATTAAATACGAGTTCCATACCCAAATACATGACAAAATTCAATGGAAACATTACAATCCCCCAATCCTGAAATCCTGAAAAACAACAACTCTGCTGGATTTTGAATGAAATCTAAAATTCTACTTTCTCCATATGAAATCCAATGAGGTCAGAACCACTCTCAAACATCCTGAGTCATTTCATGGTAATGTTAAAAATTTAAGTAAAAGGATGAAAATTCTTAAACATTACCATGAATAGCAAAGCCTTAGTAAGGCAATATGATCAAATACTAAGGTTTGGGAGAGGGGAATGGACCCCAAAGACCAGCAAATAATTCATAAACCCCTTTGGAGTCCCCACACTTGGAAAAAAAATTTAAAAATCAAAAAAAGGCGTGTTTTTATGCTTCACTGGCCACTGTCAGCTACCCGGCGGAGTAGTTACGGATCTGGTCGAGTCGGCCGAGTTATGACTGACTCGACCGTGTCATGCTATGACTCATCCGGGTCAATCATAACTCAGCCGACCAAACCGAATTTTCTACTGGGTTGAATTTTTTTTTCCCGGCGCAGACCAACTTAGCCGAGTCAGTTCCGAGCCGGCCGGATCTTAAAACAATGGCAGAGATCATCTCAATAATAATCCCAACGAGCAGTTATGGTGCAGCAATGATCCTTTAAAGAACCTTGCAGCAGTAATGAAGTTCTTGGTGCAGTAGTGATGATCTCAAAGGTGCAACAAGGATGATGATCCCAGCAACGATGAAGAAGCGGATTGATGTCATGGTCTTGGAGAGCCAAATTGTGTCAAGGGTCATGGTCTTGGTATTCGCCAATGGAATCTCTATAACATGAATTTTCGCGAGGGTTCTCCTCTTCAAGAGGGAGAGGTTTTGGCCCTGGCAAAAAGCCAAACATTTGTGTTCTTGTCTCTTTTGTTTTTTATAGTAGCTTGATGAAGCTAACATTGTAAAATGAAGGAAAAATTAAGCTAAGATAAATTGTATAAATACTTCACAAATTGTTATCTTGTAACGAAGAATCAACTTAATTATGTGTGCCCTCGATTTTCAACAACTAGGGTACTCTAATCGGGTGGGGCTAAGGCATACTCAAGCTTTAGCCACTCTAGGTACCATCAGGGTTTTAAGCGCTAACACCAACCTAGGGATCTAGGTGTGTACTCAGGTCAGAGCTCCATGACTAACGCCACCCTCCCTACTTCAAGATCTAGACATCAACACAGGCCGACCAAATGTCCTCCCAGGCATCTTATTGCCACAAGATGCTTCGTCTCTCCTAAACATATACATATCCAAGCATGTTACAAATGTTCAACTTTTTACGGAGAGATCTTGCAAAATCACAAGCGCAATGAGTAATAAACCTTTAAAGATATATACGAGTAAACACAAACCTTCGGGGTCCTCAATCATTCTAGTGCTATTCATATCATCATCAAGTTATTCAGATACAACTTTGTTGGAAGCTTTCCTATTTCACTTCTTCAGTATCACCAAATACAGCCTCAATACTTGACAAATATTTTGTTCGCAAATCCATCTATAGTTCTTCCATTCATTCTTCAGTTTCATTCTTTCTTCAAGGTATTCATTATGACTATCATAATATGCCCTCCCTCTCAACTAGGGGGATGTACCTTTTCTTCTATCCAAGCTCCCTCTTAACTTAAAGAGATCAACAGCTTCCTTCTTTTATCCATTCAAGGCTTTCTCAAGGTTATCCTGACCATCATCATTTTTGTAGCTTGCTTCATCATGCTTCCCATTATGAACATCTTCAACATCTTGAAGATCATGTACCTATAAAACTATTAAAAGCAAGTACAACCAAACACAAATCGAAATATGAAGTTCATCGTATCAAAATCAAGTCATTACAAATGGAAGTACCCAGCCATTCATGCTTTAGACATCAAATACCTAAACCTAGTTGGGTTCATAATTAACAAGGGTCACATTTTTTACATACTAGAGTTCAACTTCTCGCTAGGGTTTTGTCATAAACCCTAGACTCCATCTTCGAGACACAAAGCCTTAGATATCAACAATTCAATCAAGTAACAATCTGATCATAATACTAGACATCTAAGGTTTCAAACTTATGTCCTAGAATTCATAACAGACTCTACTAAGGTTTTGTTACAAACCCTACATTTCATTAATCAACATACTCACATATATATATCTAGGATTTCATAACAATGCACTAACATTTCACATCAATATCTACTAGGTAAACCAAAGATCAATACATCGAACAATTCAGGTTAGGGTTTTGATCAAACAGACGAATATACACATAGGGTCTCATTCCTAAGATCTTACTACAACTATTACAAGGGTTTTTCTTATAAACCCTAATTTACCAAACCCTAAATATCTAGGGTTTCATTTAGACATTAACAACAAACCCTAAAGGATTACGGTTTTTACCCTAACATTATCAAAACCCTAAACTTTAAAACTAAGTAACCAGATTCGTTAAAAAGGGGCCACGTGTCTGAATCGAACACAATTCGCTTTGGATTCGAATCCCAGAAGGGATCACGTCGTGCCTTAACGGGACCCTTACGAATCTCGTACCTGTCCCGACAAGGAGATTCAAGCACCAGGTAAGTGAATTTCATCTCTATTTTTTTGCATTTCTATTACAGCAGTTTGTATATGATTTTTTTTTACAAATTTGTGAATGTTTTGTTTTTTTTTGTTTTACAGTTTTCATGGCTCAATCAAGGGCAACAGTTAGGGGAAAAAGGAAGGGGAAGAATGTCTCCATTGGAGATGCCCCTCCTCCCCCAATATCATCAGAGTCTGCTACAAGTAATGTTGAGGGAAGAGGAGGACCTAAAGACAACATTGGGAAATATCCCTTGTGGAAATATGTCACAAGAGAGGATGGGACAAGCACCAAGGGGAAGGGAGGAGTCAATGTGCAATGGAGATGCAAGTTTTACCACATTTCTTTCCAAAGCACATATTATCGTGTGAAAGGCCATTTGTTGGCTTTACCAGGTTGTGGAATTGGAGCTTGTAAAGTTGTTCTTTTACAAAAGAGGAAAGAAATGGAAAAGGAGTTCGTTGTTGGTATGGAAATGTGGCTGCAAAATCAAGAAAAACCAAGAATGAAGACCCCCTTCCATTTTTGTGGAAAGGCACCACCAAATTTCCATTTGAGAGTTCTATTAGGGGACAAGCAGCAAAAAGAAGAACAATTACACTTGGTCCAATGGGCAAGATTTTTCAAAAAGAGAAACGGGAAGAGCTTGATCTCACCATTGCCTTCTTTTTCTATCAAAACTTCGTATCATTTAATGTTGCACGCTCACCTCTATTTATTGAGATGTGTCGAGCTCTAACTCACGGGTCTCCATCATGGTATGTGCCTCCTGGTTCAGAGAAGCTTAGGACCACATTGTTGACAAAGGCAAAAAAAGAGGTGCAAAAAATGCTTGAGCCTATTGTAGCATCATGGCCAACATCTGGGTTAGCATTGTTTCTGATGGATGGATAGATCAAGCACGAAATCCAATCTTCAACTTCATGGTGTCTTGCTTGAATGGTCCAGTTTTCTTGAAAGCAGTGGATACACTTGGAGAATACAAGGATGCACAATTTATTGGTCAGTTATTTATTAAAGTTATTGAAGATGTAGGTGTTGATTCTCGTGTCCAAATCATTACAGATAATGCACCTATTTGCAAGGCTGCTGGCATGATTGTGGAAGCTAAATATCCACAAGTGTTTTGGACACCTTGCATTGTCCATTCATTGAACTTAGCACTGAAATCCATTGCTTCTGATGTGCTTTGGACTGGTAACATTATTGAGGATGCACGACATATCCGTAACTTTGTGCAAAATCATACAAATGCCCTTACTATCTACAAGGAGTACAACAATCTATCATTGTTGAAGATTGTTGGTACACGGTTTGCCTCTTCATTCATGATGTTGAAGAGGTTGAGGGAGGACAAGACCGCTCTTGGGGCCATGGTTATTTCTGAGTTTTGGTCTTTTTGGAGAAAGACAAATCAAGTAGCCTCTAAAAGAGTGAAGGACACAGTGCTAGATGATGCTTGGTGGGAGAGGGTAGATCTAATTATTTAGATCATGGACCCTATCATTTCTTTCCTTCGATTTGCAGATACAGACAAACCCATCCTAGGAGAGTTTTATGAGGGGCTGGGATTCCGTGATTGAGTCTATGAGGAGCATTATTCTACAGAGTGAGTGCCCCGAGTATGAGACATCACCAGAGGCCTTCTGTGGTACTATACAGGATATTCTTGTCAGCAAATGGGACAAGAATTGTATACCTTTACATTGTTTGGCTCACTCATTGAACCCAAAATACTACAGCCATGAGTGGCTGAATGGTGGACCTTCCCGCAGATTCCCTCCTCACATGGATGGTGAAATCTCACAAGGG
>APFE030226380.1:1910-14184 GCA_000404065.3 Pinus taeda | reverse complement strand
ACTCATTGAACCCAAAATACTACAGCCATGAGTGGCTGAATGGTGGACCTTCCCGCAGATTCCCTCCTCACATGGATGGTGAAATCTCACAAGGGAGGAAAGATGCATTCAGGCAAGTTTTTCAGGATAGAGCATTGCTTAATGAGGTGGAAGATGCCTTTGCAGAGTTTTTCACTGGCACTGGTCGATTTGCAGGATATGATGTGATTAGAAACAAGGGGGCTAAGAAGCCCTATTCTTGGTGGGCAAATAATGGGGCAACGAACCCTCCTCTTCAACAGTTAGCCATGAGGCTCCTCTCTCAGGTGACTTCATCCTCTTGTTGCGAGAGGAATTGGAGCACATATGGGAATTTGTATAGTGTGAAGAAGAGCAGGCTTGAACAGTCCAGGGCAGAGACAATGGTGTATGTGCACACCAACCTTCGTCTTATTTACAAGCAAAGGGAACAGTGGTTGAGGGGAAAGACAAAGATGTGGGATATCTTTCTTCATGATATGGGTCTAGACAGCAGTGTTGAGTTGGCATTGGCCAACATGGATCTCAATGATCCAGTGCTAGAGACTGTTAGATTTGATGACGGTGATATTTTAGAGGGGTCATCCTCCACACCAGCAGATGCAGAGGCGACTATGGATACAGGGAGGAGGAGGATGCAGAGGAGAGCAGTGGTGACCATGAGGATGAGGACATTGATGCTGATTCTGATGATGACTATGAGCATTGATGACTCATGAGTCATGGGATACTTATTGCCTTCAAGCTTTTATACCTGTAGTTGTTTTATATTTTCTATTTCTATTTGCCATTGGCATTGCACTACCTATGTAACACATTTTGATTTGATGACTTAATGAGAAAACTACAGTTGTCAGTGTCTTTAGCTTACCATCTTGTACTTGTAAGTTGTCTTTCATTTATGAATCATGATTTATGTGACCACTGACATGTATTTGAATTTTGTATGTACTATGCATGCTATAATGTTACTAACTTACTTTGTAAACAGTAAAACTAACATCTAGATGAAGATCTATGTTTGAAATCAATGAATTTGTATCATTAATGAGAATTTGTGTAAGAAATATCTAATTTTTAGGATATATCTATATATATATAAAATAAAATAATATATAAAGAATCCTATGTGTCCTGTTCCGGGGGGTCAATGTGTCCGAATCCGACACTCGAATCCCCATATCCTATGAATTCTGAATCCCCGTGTCAGGTGACGTAGCTTTAAAAGGATAGGATTCCATCATATGTTCTAGACTTTATCAACAAACCCTAAGAAGACTAGGGTTTCATAATCAACATTGACATACCCTTAGCATCATATCTAGGGTTTCATTTAGACATTAACAACAAACCCTAAAGGATTAGGGTTTTTACTCTAACATTATCAAAACCCTAAACTTTAAAAGAATAGGATTTCATCATATGTTCTAGACTTTATCAACAAACCCTAAGAAGACTAGGGTTTCATAATCAGCAGTGGCATACCCTTAGCATCAAGAAGCTAGGGTTTTGCAATGAACCCTAAAGGTTGGGGTTTCATAAGAATAGTTAAATGACAAGAGATAGTATAACGAGGGTAAATTTAATCTAATGATTAATCACCTTAACAAGAATCTTTATGATTCAAAACCTAAAGATAAAGATATTAGTCAAGCAAATTTCAAAAGAGAATGATCATACCATTTGCATGAAGAGAATCTTGTAACAAAACTTGTAATCTTGAGACATACCTTGAGTTGTTCTTTAACAAGCCTTGTAAGACTTCAATTCTTGGAGGACTTCCTTTGCAACAAGGTTTCTTTCATGATTCATGTCCTCTCTTTTTATAAGTCTCCTCCATAGCCTTTATGTATTTTGCAAGCTTTCCTACCAAGGAAAATTATTAGCATGCAATACAAACAAATCTCTATGTGAGGATGAAATCAAACATAAAAGAGGAAACAAGGAACAAGATACCTATCTTTTGGTAAAATGGTGAGGGCTCCCACTTAATCCAATCTTTTTGAGGGATACCTACAACTTCAAGAATTTTTAACAGAATATATTGAATCTATGAACTATGAAAATCAAAACATAAAAGAAAACATTGCAAAACTTATAGTATGATAATGCAAGGGATAGTATCCCTAGGAGTCTCTAGCAAATAAGTACGATTTTTATGTCTTGTTCTTCCTTGATGGAGCTTCATCAACAACATTTGCATGTTCTCTTTCTCTCTTCTTATTCCTTGGATTTTCAGGACAATGACTTTTCTAATGACTCATCTTATGACAATTCTAGCATTCAATCTTGTATAGGTCAACTTTCTTCGTAGGTCCTTTAAACTTCTTGAATACACCCTTCTTCTTGTGTTGAGCAGTGTAGGCATTTGAAATGTTATCTTCTTCATCCTCCTTTTTGTCACTTACTAACGAAATATGAGCTTCTTCTTTACTTCATGAATTCCACATTTGTTCAATGGTTGGAGTATCATTCCAACTACTGATCCCTAATGCAAAGGAGCTCCAAGATTATGGTAGACCTAGTAGTGCAGCAATCACGAGTTCTTTCTCTGGTACAATTTCATCTATAGCTTGGAGTTCATCTCTTATCCCAGAGATCCTTACAAAATATGATGAAAGGGTATCTTCTTTCATCATTTTAATTGTTCTTAATTCATTCTTTAGACAAGCTATCTAAACAATATTCTTGATGGTGAACAACTTTGAGAGGGCTTCATACATTTCTTGAGCGGAATCTATAATGGATATGTATGGGATTAGATTGTGCTTTCCTCCATCTACTGTCAGATTCATGGTCAAGATGTCGATTTCCCTGAGCTTCTCCTTTTCTGCATCATTTGTAGGTTTCTTAACTTTTCCTTGAACAAGATCCAAAACTTTATGCTTAGCGAGAATAAGATCTATCCACTTCTTCCATGTTGTGTAGTTGGAGGCTCCTTCTAGCTTGCTTTCAGACTTCATTGAGGTTGGTATAGCCTCTACAGATAGTAGGCTTCTCTTCTTATATGATCCTTTCCTTGAAGACTTTCTTTTGTTCCTTCCTTCAATAGATCTTAAAGATGCTTTTTCCCTTTCCTTCTCCACCTTGGCTCTGATACTATGTTAGAAAATCAAAAAGGCAAAAAGATTCTCTTATATTGATAATTACTCATGATATTCTTCTGGACTTATTATTTACTCTTTATGTTCTTTTTCAACTTTGTTTCATCAAGTGATCATCAAAACAAAACATGAAGATCAACGACACTAGATGTAGGCACTCAATCAGGGCTAAAACACCTCTCTAGGGGAAAACCAGTCAAACTCTTGCACTAGTAAATCCAATTGAGATAGACCATAGACCCAAAAGACCTTCCTCCTCCACCAAGTCAACCTTCTAGTATGATTCAGCAAACTTCAATAGTCTCTTCTTGTCCAGCAACTACAGCCCAACAATAATCCAAAATTTCGGCCCCCAACAGCTTTCAACCGCCTACTGCAACCCAACAACTTCGACCTCCCCAGCAGCTTCAACATTTCGGCTCCAACAACAACCCGGAATTTCAAACCCTAGCAACTCCAAAATTTCGACCGAGCTACAGCACTGCAATTTCAGCCCTTCGAACAACCAAGCATTTTTGCACGTGTGAGATAAAGAGAGAAAAATCGACTTCAAAGACTTCCTTCTCCTCCGCTAGGGTTTCCTTCCTTGAATTTCGCACCCATTTTTGTCTCTTGGAACTACAAATTGAACTTGTTGTGAATGTGCTCCAAATGAGTCTAGTTGTTGCCCTTTTTTAGTGGTTTATGCCTCTCTAATTAAGCCGACTTGTCTAGGTTGAGGCTAATTTGGTGGAGGAAGCCTAAATGGCCTATTTTACATAAAAATGAATTTCTTCTTTGATAGATGAAGCCTGAGAAGGGTTTTTTACATAATGACAAAAATAAGGACTCTTGACATTAACCCTAAAAGCCTACAATGGAGGCTTTGACCTAAGAATAGTGACCCAAGCATGAAACACATGCTTTAATAAGTCAATTTCTTTTATAATAAAATGTATTTTTCTTTATTTTGACAAATACATTATATCATGACTCAATTACAATTATGAAGACCGACATTAGTTACATTTTTCAACAATACTTTCCAAATAAATTGTTCTCACAAGATTCTCTCTTGTATTGGGCTCCCATTTGTTTCTCTTGTCTATCTTCCTCAGTCAAGATATATATTCCTAATGAATTCAAGAAAAAAACTACTTGATCTAATTTGATGCAACTCAATGTTCATCCCTAAAACATTCTAACAAGCATTGTAGTTGTAGCATTTCCTTTCTACAAAGTCTTTGTTCACACAACCCCTTCAAATTTCCTCACTCAAGGAGCTAAAGAAAACCATCATAACATTTATATGTCAAGGAGGGAAACACAAAGCAAAATAAAAAATTTCATTTAATGTAAAGGAAAAAGGTCAAGCTTCCATTAAATAAAGGAGGTATTGCTTTAATAAAAAGAAACTTAAGAATCTACAATTTTAGTGAAGCTAGGCTCACATGGAAAAAGATTGCATCTCCCGACCAAGTGCAATCGCAACCCTTGGCATTAACTACTTGCAAGAAAGTAACAAAGCTCAAACATCTCATTGTCACCTCACTTCAAAGATTCTCCCATTTATCAAGCATTGCACAACATTACCAAATTAATTACTTAGAAATTCTCATAGAACACACGAAACATTACTACTTTGTAAAACAAATTGTACACAAGCTCTTGAGCTTTTGTTTTCGAAAAGAAGTTTAACAACCTTTGTGTAAGGGAGCGCACCCTAGTAATTTTGTTCATCTCATTCTTGTCTCTGCATAGGACTTCAAGATGTGGTTATCCTTTCTTACTCCCTTCTCTCTACACTTGGAAGGAGGAGACTTTTGTATTTGTGTTGTTTCTTCATATAGTTAATAATTCAACAAAAGCATGCCAATTTTTAATCATCTCAAAGAGACTCATCAACACAATTTGTGCAATATCCAAGTGATCCTTCTCTCTCTTAGAATAAGAATCTTCTACAATATCTTTCTTTTTTAGAAGGTTAGAAGTGCACCAATCATGAGGAAAAGGAAATCCAATGGATAAATAAATAAAACCTCAACAACTAGATCATAAGAGAAACCTTACAAAGAATTCCTTCTGAAGAAAAGAGAAATCAAGAGACATTGTTTCATGAAACAATGTCAACATTTTATTTTGCACAAAATGTATAGGGGCAATAGGATCATTGACTTGAAGGGAATGCAATACCTAGGGGACACAATTTCAACTATATCTACAAGTAATGTCACTAAACCAACAAACTCCTCGAAGGGATTCAAGTATCTAGCCAATAGAAAATGTATTGATGAAATTGTTTATGCTCTCCCTAGAGAGTGATGTGCATAAATGCTACAAGGTATTCTTAGCAAGTAGTGTTCATTGTTCATTCTTTATGAGCTTTCAAGGCATAATTCAAAGACTACTGGGAATTCTTGCAAAATGATGAATTGTCCTAGAAATAATTTTGAATCTATAATATCATATAAGTATCTAGTTTGAGATTGATTTCCTTTCGAGTTCAATTTGTTTAAGTTTTCAATAAGTCTCTTTTGTGACACAAAAGTTCATTAGGATTGGTCAAAATTGTAAGAATCATTCTCCACATCTCTCAATCTATTCAAATTTAGAATTAACTTTTCCAAATGTGGTCAAAGTCTTATTCGGGATTCAAGAATAAGGTTGGTCTTCGCATTATGTGTTGGATATCTATGTTGAATCTAGGGGTTCGAATGTTTTGTCTTCAGCCAAGTGGGAGTCAACCTCAGTCAAATCAGATTCTATCGTCACATGTAAGTAGAATGATTTGAGTCTACAGCTTGTTTCCAAGTTGTGCTTTACATCAGCATCTAGAGTTTTGGGATTCTCAACATTTGAAGCTCTAGGATTCATTGTCAGAGATGGTATCATTGCCTCCTATTAATAGTCACATGATTGTACCTATCCCTAACTATTCTGGAAGCGTGATCTTATGTAATGACTAGACATCCCTTGAGACATAATGATACATCCAATGTGATTACAATGTGGGAGTGCAAAAAGCAGCTCCTAGGTAATGCTATAAAAATAAAGAAAGCGAAAGATAAAGTGCAGCCTATAGAATACTTAAGTATCTAGCTAAGCTAATTTCTAGAACTAACTATAACCAAACATAAAAGTTATACAGTAGTGTCATAGGTCTAAATTTGCTGCTGGTTATTAAAACCTATAGTGTCAGTCCAATTCTGGACATCCCTATCCTGATCAAGAAAGAAAGAAATGAAAATGATGTCAAAGTCTCCTGGCCCTAGTGACTGAGGGCAAAGGGAGCGACCAGAGAATTGGCTCACTATCGGGTTTGGGCATCATAGTGAGATCTCATTGTACAATCCTACGGCCCATGGGGATCCATTGGAGACACACAGCAAGCCTTGATACAAAATGACAGCACACAAACTTGCCGAGGAAAATAGCAAGAGTTCAAGAAGAAAGTTTTGTATTGTTGGCATATCACAAGTTCTAAGTTCAAATGATGCCAACATATCTATATAGAAAAACGAATTACAGCCCCAAGCATTCAGCAGACTGGCTGTCAGCATGTCAACAAGATAACTCCAAAATCAAAATAGGAATGCTCAGTCACTATGTCTTTACATCTTTTGATTTCAAGTTTTCAGATGTATCTCTGACACACAAGGCAACAAATCCAGAATTTGTCAGGTCACTTAGATATAGACATGGCACTGACATCCCAATTTGGGTTTTCTAGTCAGTGCGTACAAATCTGTGTGCATAAAAAGATAGCAGTAGTAGCAAAACTTTAAACACTACTAAAATTTTGTTGTATTTCGATGCCTCTTTCAGGATTGATTATATATACAAGCAAACCTATTTTTTACCAAAAAAAAAAAAAAAAAACATGGTCACATAGATTTTCCCAGCAATTAATAATCCCACTGACATTTTTTATACTTACATGTCACAAACACCTTAACCTCTGATTAAAATCTCACCTGCGAACACTCGACTCTTCTGTCTCAAATAGCATTCTAAAACGCATTCCTATAGAAACACGAGTATGATAAACTGCTTTAACATACTTTGCCAGAGGTATGACAAATTCAGATGGACTTGCCCTGCATACAGTGTAATAAAACATTATTAGTCCTGCAAGGAAAAACAATAATTTCCTAGATAAAAGAACTCAAATGCCAAATTTGGGCATTGCACTACCTTGGATTATAGAAAATAGTAAATCGACTATTTGTAGCAGCAGCATGAGCAGCCGCAGCAAGGAGCCCTATATGCATGCTATCACTCGAGAGTACCAATGAGGGCATTACAGCCTGTGGCCTGTTTGCTCGTCTAATTCCCAACAACAGTTGTCCTTTCTCATTCCTGTTGTGCCATTCAACATTCAACTAGGGAAAAAATTAGAAAGCAATGAGAAGAATTGCTCAAGATGGTAGGTGCAGATAAGTACATATTTCTGGAAATTGTCATGAAAATAAATAAATTGATCATTCAATTCTGTTGTAAGTATAAAGAAAAGGAAGAAGTATTAAGAGAGACATCCAACATCCAAAAGCTAATGAAAAACCCACCAAATAAAGAGCACAGAATCACCAGCTGCAAGTCTCTTCGCACTGACAAAAACACTCCATCCTGTTGTGAGCAGATGCCTCTTAGGCTGACCTGTACATTATTTTTTAAATATGAATCAAACCTGATTGCATATCTGTAATGCTCTCTCATGAAATGAATATCTTCCACATATTTTTATTGTGCAATAAGCAGATTTTGGTCACAAATAGAAGAGGAATGGCATTTGAAAGATTTATAAAAGAGAAGACAAAGAAAAGTGAATCTCTTATTCTCCAAGAAAAGTTTGTAAGCACAAGTCAAAAATATGAACTAAAAAGAAACACAAGTTGCATTGTGCATGTTAGAATAAGCATACCATACACAGCAGTCAGACAGTGGAGGGGTGCATAAAAATTCGGACCCATATCCAAGAAAAGCATGTTACCAACTCCTGGAGTCTGGAGGAATTAGCTAGATGCTTTCCTAATGACTTAGTTGATTTAAGCATGATCTACTATTTCTTGTTTAGTCTTAAGCACAACACATCTCCTTCTATAGATACCTAACAGGAGTGATATCAATAAGCTAAATATATTCATAGAGGCATCAAAGAAACTTACTTGGTTGAGATGTATTGAGTCCTTGGATGAAGAAGCATGCATGACTAGGGACCTTCATATTAAGGTTGATTACCATATATGAAAAATGATGGTTTTGTGCTTCTTTGTGTGAAGATGTTTATACCTGGCTAGAGAGGGAGATTGATATACCCGAAGAAAAACTAAACATGTTGGCTCCACATTCACAGGTAAAGTAACTGGGGACTAGTTATATCAGATACTTTTTAGAGTGTACGGGTGACTACTAAGTTACTGACACCATTAGCAGGAATTTTAAAATAGATCCACCATGTATGACCACAATTGTGGCAACAAATTTGATATATGCACCTACCTGTATACATTTCAAAATGCATTGAAATGATATAAGAGTATCAGAAAAAACTGCACATAATTACATAATCACTATCCACTTTTATTCCAAAACAACCTTCAAATAACTGCTGTAACTTACCCCGAAAAATATGCCGAAATTTCCATTCATTGTCATGAAGATCCCTGGCAGTCAGCTCCTGGGCAGGTGGCTGCTGAGTGAAATCCTGCTCAAAAAAACAAAACCAAAGATAACAATAACAAAACTTAATAGGAGATGGATATGGCAAATACCCTTACCAAGCTCCTTCAAAGAATGCAATCTTCTCTTAAAAAAGGACTAAAATTCTAAGCACCTATCTATTGAATCATAAACAGAACAACAACAATGGGAAAGTAAGAACCGCACCAGTGGAGGAAAAACTTTTTCCGCTGCACGACGTGGCACAGAAAACCCGCCATGGGTGCTAGTGTCACTTGCAGTCAACGTTTTACAAAAGTAATTAGTAGGTTGCTTGCTTGGAGTGCCGAGGTCAGAACCAAGATAACAATCCTTTTGCTCTTGCTGCACAGTATCATCAAGTTTTAGTTCCATGCACAAATGGAACTAGTACCAAAGCATTTCTCACCAAAACCGGCAATTACAGCAAAGCACATAATAATGAAACCGAAAATGTCTTACAGCATTAAGTGGTTGCAATGTCATTTGAGCATATACTTCATCCGTTTCCACATCTGCCTGGCATTCAATAAGGTGTTTATTAAATTTTAAATTTTGTATATATAACGCTCTGAATAAAAGTGTTCACAACCAAAGCAAGGATGAAATGCAGAGAACCCACATGCATTGTAACATTGTGAAGTTGGCAGATCAATTGAGCTGGAAGATTCGGATAATTAGGTATATGAGCATCAACCTCCTTGTTTGTTGAAGCAGCTACCTGAAATCACATTGATTATGATCAGTTTCATTACGTAACATTACAATTTCAAAATACAGGGGTGACATTTTATGATGAAAAGAAGATAAGCATTCATTATTTTCTGTCATTTGTATCCAAAAGAAGATTGCAAATTAAAAATTAGTGAGCAACCACCTCACCTGCTCACTGTGACCCTGTGGAAAATAAACAACCTTGCTCCCAACAGCAGGTAAGGACACAAGCGGTCCAGCACAGGCATGCCAAAGCTCTGAATTAAGGCATCTCCTTTCCCCTGTTTGATGTGACAGGAACAAACAAATTGTCAATTGGATATTCTTTTAAAAACCTCTCAACATTACAACAGCAACTGTGTAATGTAATATGATATTATAAATGTTAACTTTGCAGTATAAAGCACGTTAACTTGACAAATATTCCAGATGACAGTATTTTCCATAGAAATTTTTACATTAATTATTGTTGTAAGGTGTCACAGTTTGATATGATGTGTTGATTTAAAATTCTTTGCCATCTGCATTGGCATCTCAATATGCAATTCTAGAATCCAAACAAAAATCACTGAAAAGCAAAATCATTCTAACTAGAGTAATGGACACAATATAAAGGTAAGAAGCAGCATTTTCAAGTTTAAACTCTTAGAAGAATTTAAGCGGCAAGCCATTACATAGATATCCATGACACTTCGTGGCCAGATGGGGCAAAGAAAAGCTTACATCATGCATGACATTTTCAAAGAAATTAATGTCAAATATGGCAACAAACAAAGATAGACGTTAAAAGCTGGTAACCAAATCCTGGTCCCAGCCTACTCATCTGGTCATTATGTTAGGATATTCTGACACATTGGAAATAGTTAAGTATAACTTGGTCTAGTGTAGAGTTAACTAAAGTGTGTTTCTTTACTATGTACTTTTGTAACTTACAATCCGATGGTCACGATATGTAGTGATCTGACAGTTCATTCTCTCTTTGGTATTACCGACACTTGATCTGTGGCTTAACACCCGATTGGTCCATGATCTTTATTTAAAGAGCATGGAGGGTCATTTGTAAGGTAACCGTTCATGAGAGAAGCTTATGTAAATTTTCATTCTTTTATTAATAAATTGCCTGAAGTGGCCGCGTTGGCTCAGGCCGTGGACTGTTTCCCTCTTTGAGGGTTTTAACCACGTCAACAACACTGGTGTCTTTATCTGTGATCTGTTTGTGAGCGATGTCCTTTGGTGTTCTGTCTGAGGAACTTACCCTGTAAATTACTACATGGTATCAGAGCTATTTGACGGCCGCATCCGTTGGTGATCCAAATCTGAAGCTGGTAGAACTGCATCCGATTGTCGTTTCCAAGATCTACTGTTACTAACTCCTTTCGGGCCAAGAGGATTGCTCTATTGTGTTAGGAGCATATGTTCTAGTGAGGAACCCCTTCGTTTGACGCGAAAAGGTTTTTGGTAGCCCTAGCTATGTCATTTTTAAGATCTGGAGGTATACATTGTTTATTTGCAGTTTTTAGTTATTTTCTCTCTGTTTATTTCGGTTTATTTTAACTCGTTGTTTTTTTATTACCGGATCTATACCTTTCATTTCTGTGTATGTTCTTTGCCCCGCAATTCTGTGCGATCTACGCAAATCAGAAACAGAAAAGTAGGATTTTTCTCATGTGTATGCTCTTTTCCGTCTCGCCTTAATGTGATCTTGGAAAATCAAAAACATTGAGAAAAATATTTAGTTTTTGGCTAACGCTTACTTCAAGTCATAAGGTTTGTTTTTTTTTGTATGTCCATGTTGGGTTTTGTGTTTTTTGTTTTGTAGGCAAAAAAAAGAGCTTTCTCAAGTAAGCACGCACCCCAAAGCTTCAGTGACTAAAAAAAACCCCTTCCTCTTTTCCAAAAATTACTGACCTTTTAATCTAAATCACTTGGTCCAAAGCTACTTTATGAGAATAGAGGTCTTGAGTTCAAGTGTTTCTTTTTGTTGAGCTAATTAGATTAAGTTTGGAAAGGGGACAGATTTTTTTTAAATATCACATTATCATTCATTTCCGCACATTCCCGCACTTTGTCGGCATCTTCAACAACTTTTCTTCAAAAAGCCATAACTTTTTCATTCGGAAGCCATTCTCAGAGCCGTTTTTTTTTAATCAGCCTAATTTTTCGAGATCTTTCCATTGGAACACTTAGTTCAGCATCTATAGCTTCAATTTCTGTTAAAATGGAAAGTCCATGCCAAGTTATTCTTGACAACACCAACTACTTCCAATGGTGGTCCTACATTGTGGATTTACTTAGAAGTAAAGGTCTTTACAGAATAGCCTCAGGCCAACAAACCAAACCGAAAGATGAAGATAAGGTAGCCAAATGGGAAAGTAGGGAAGATCAAGCATGTGGGTTGATAGGGATGTCTATTTCTCCAGAGCTTAGATCCCATATCGCAGAACTTGATACTTCTAATGAAGCAATGAAACAAATCACTAAAGTTTTTGGAATTAAAAATGAACTTAGAGCCCATCAACTCGAAAATGAGTTGCTTACATTGGACCCCAATAATTTTTCTTCCATTGAAGGTTTTTTTGTCGAAGTTCAAGACCCTTAGACTTCTCTTGGAAGGTGTTAAGGTTAAGAAAGAAGATGGTAACCTTATCTATTCCATTCTTACTAAGTTGGGACCAGCCTACTCTCTGTTTGTTTCCACCTTCCATTCTACAAGAGAAGCCTTCATTTCTCAAGGACAAGCCTACAAGTCCCCTTCCTTTGAT
>APFE030226379.1:120031-158479 GCA_000404065.3 Pinus taeda | reverse complement strand
TTCTCATGCTTTCTGTGAATGGCACGGGTGAATTTTATCTTACATCCACTAGATTATCGATATGTAATTTCGGTAATTTTGATTTCAAAAGATATTTTAAAGAAATGCAATGATTTCATTTGTGTATTCAATAAACACAAGATTTATAATTGAGTAAAATATTCGCCATGCCTGGTGAGAGATTCGCCAAAAAATTATATATACATATCATATTATTGATAAAATCGCCTTCCATTTTTCCTATATACCATGGAGATTCGCCCATTTATTATACATGTAAATTTAGGGGGGGTTCTTAAAATTTTCCCTGGTGAAAGCCCCTTGGAGGATGAAATTGCATTGATTCTAGTTGTAGGATGGGGAAGATCAAATATACCCATCAAGGAAGAGTACATCCCTACTCCTAAATTATCTATAGGTTGACAAGGATTATCCATCAATGGAACGGTAGAATTTGAAGTTGCACGAGAATCACCAGGAGAATAATCTAATTGATCAATTTTAACAATTCTCCCCTCGTGAGGAAAACAAAGGATGCGAAACAAAGATGAACCTATGGTGTTCATCTCATAAATCCAATTTCTTCCCAAGAGGAGGTTGTAATCCAAGTTGGCATCAACGATTTCTACCTCAATATACACATATAGGAAAAGTCGGGATAATTCCGTGTGGCCTATGACAATGACCATCAAATGCTGTTAAGAGAGTCAATGAAGGAATAGCTGAAGGTGATCTAATGGCCTTCCAACATGACATGGAAATTACGCATGTGGAAGCTACCTCATCTATAACTATCTGAAAAATATTGGTTTTTCGGTAAGTAGACTTTATCTGGAAAGCCATATGATGAGGAAGTCTCTTTTTGACATTGAACATATCAAAAGTGAGTGCTAAAGTATTTTTTGGATCTACTGCCCTGATTGCCGAAAGCAAAGCACTTCTTTCAGAAGGACACGGTTGGGTTACCTCCAATGCAGACATAGCACATGGACTTTGAGCTAGATCTTCTACCATCGAGTAGTTCTGGGCTTCCCTAGGATTAGGGTTAATCATCGAGCACTTAGCGGAACCTTTCGGTATCTAAGGTATAGACTCAACAGAGAGTCGCTCAATATGAAGCGGGTCTGAGGTTTCGGGAACAAATTTTGCCTTAGATGTTTTCGTTTCACCGTAATCGTCTGTGCATGTGGCAACGTCGACATGCGAGTTCACGTATACACATTTGAGGAATTTTCCCCTTCCTAGTTGCCCCCTGCGGAGGTACCAGCGTTCGAGTTCGCACCAACAAGTAATTGCTACCCTTGGGGAAAAGGGTTAGTCAGGACAGCTTGGGAGCTAGAGGACCCTTGCTACACTAACAAGTGCTGAGCATCCCAAATCTTAGGGTAGAGGTGAGTCAAATGATCTCCATTGCGTAACTAGCATGGAAATTTAACTTTCTTCTTAGAATCTTTTCTACCCTCACCGGCACCATTGCCGAGCTTGTTCACATTACCCTTCTCTTCCTGATTCTTCTTCTTACCTCATCCATTCTTCTTCCCATCGGATTGTTGATTTCCTTTGGGGTTAGAAGCCTGGATGATGTTAATGGAGGTAGTTTGGGAGGGTGAAGGTGTAGACAGTGTTGCATGGTTAGAAGAAGTAGTTTGTAAAGACAATTGCTGCAATTGGTTCAAAAGGTTCACTGCATTGGCGTCAATTAATCCAACCATACCATCAGCGTGAGAGCCAAGCTTCGTTTTGGCTAAATCAACCTTGGATCTAAGAGTGTTAGGTAATATTTTTTGAGGAGTCCCAGACTGAGAATATATCAATTCTAATTACTAGGCTCGAAAAATAGCCTACTCTTCCGAATAAACACTAGAAAGAGAAACATCCTTAGAGATTTTAGGTTGTAAAGATTTTAAAAACCATTTGAGATGGAACTATGGTGGAATTTTGGCTTTGATAAGCCTCTTTCTCCATGTCCATTCCTAGATATGATCCGAAATGTGAGTTGCCATGTCTTGATGAAAATTGGCTAGAAGTTTAGTTTCATCTTCATAATAGTCAGGCAACTAAAAATGGTTTAAGAAAATATTAGCCAAATCAACGAAAGAAGTAAAAGTGCCCCCTGGCAACTCTATATACCATTTGGCCACATTACCCATTAAGGTGTGCTGAAATAACCTCAACCTGACTGATTCATCGATCAGGGAGTTTGATGAGCACCATAAATGGAACATGGTCACATGGTCTCCCCGACCTTAACCATTCTGCCCTTCTAATTTTGGAATATCCAATGGAAGTTTAGTTGGGACTGGAGGCTAAGTCATATTGTACCTAATTGGATCATTCGTCAATTTAGTCAAGTCTGGCAGATTAAGCGTGGCCAGAAAAGGAAGTCGTGGAGGACCTTGGGGATTCCATTCGGATTAGGTGGGGTTCCCATAGGTCTGAAAAGAATGACCTAGATTTTGAAAGGCACTAGGTTGCTCGAAGTAGCTTATAGAGCCTACTACACCAAAGGGTGATCCTTGTGGTCCAACAAAACTCGAAGTTTGACCAACTCCAGTTGAAAATCCTTCGTAACCGGTAAATTTACCCCCTAAGGAACTATTGAAAGGAGCTGACAGCCCCTGATAAGGGTTCCAAGCATTAGCAAAGGGTGAAAAACTTTGAAATGAATTAACTGAGGAATATGGCACATTCCCTTGTTGGCTGAAAAACTGATTCCCAGCTCCTATCCCACTAACCACAGGGTTTTTCCAACTTTGAAAGGGGTTACCACCTTGACTTATGAAAGGAAAGGGAATAGACCCTACTGTCAGATTGGAATGTAGTATATGACCACTTCCAAATGGGAAACCTTGAGAAGAATCCTATCCACTCATCATGGATGTGGAGGCGGTTGATGGTATATTCAACGGAATTGAAGGAATACCTTGAGAGAGCATTTCAAAAGGGAAAAATACAAAACTGGATGCATTAGCTTGAGAACTTCCACTTGTTGACGGAATTGAAGTAGACCCAAATAAGGAAGTGTTGGGAGTGTTAGAAGGGATGGAAATAGTTCCTCCCCCTTACACAAATATGGGAGTCTGCATGCTCGCAACACTCATGGTGGATGCCATGCTTACAACAGTGGTCATCAAAGTGATTGATGTCTGTGGACCTTGGCTTGAAGGCTTGTGAGTTGGAGTTCCAACGTATAACAATACGCCTAGATGATCAGGAGGGAGAAGATAATTCGGAGCTGCTACCAAATCTGAAAGCTCTTCTACTTCAATATTATCTTCCGACTGGAAGAGTACTTGAGAAAGAACTAGTGTGTTCCTCTCTAACTCTGTGGTAGTACCAGGTCTATCTTGTGAACTAATACCCCCAAGTAGAGTATCAATTTCCAATGTGCCTACTGCCACTAGTTTATAACCACTGGTAGAATCGCTCCTACGCCTTCTAGGAGAAGGCTCTAGACTCGTAGGTGAAAGCCTATGAAGTCTCCGGGACTGTCGAAATGGTCATTCATCTACTTTGAATTATTTTTATAAGATCTACTTAAAGACTCAAGAAAATTAAAAGCTAGGATGACTAGGATCACATAACACACACTAAAAAATGTCCCTAAAGAGATCAGGAATCAAACAACTTCCTGGTATTTCCGCTCTAGGTGATTAGGATCGGACACCAAAATACAAGAAAGTTAATAATAAGGGCCTTCCGAAAATAGACTGGGGTAATTACACCCCAGGTCTACTAGTGAAGGTATCAGAGGTAGTTACATTGACCTCCAGACAACAGCCTTTACCAGTGCAAGCCCCCAAGCTTCGCAAGGGTGCCACGGGATTCCCCTCTGCAACCACCTGTGTGGATCCCTAGGATAGGCAACTAAAGACACCAACTCGTATTAGAAGCTGGGCGAAACAGTTGTGAGGTAGGATCCGACAAGTAAGAGAGGGGGTATCTCTCGTCCTCATCTTCACAAACCTTCTTATTTAACTCCCAATCATGGAGCTTTCCTAGTCTCCCTAACGCTATTGGATTTCACTCTTTAATTAGAATTCTATGTTTTACAATTTAGAGTGGCCTTGGAGAGTTTACTCTCCTCTCACCTAATCCAAGACCCTAAATAAACCTAAAACTTGTTGGTGTATTCTGGTGACAATACAAAAAGTTCTAGTTTATTTTATTAAGCACTTGATTTTAAGTGGTTGTTCTTTTAAGTCAAAGGTTCAATATGGAAATGAAACCGATAGTGTTTGTATGATGCAAAAGAAATTAATGAAAAACTAACTTATATGAAATGCAATCATTTGTTCTTCGATGAAAAGAAATTTCTACTTGGCTTCTAAGAAACTTCTATAAAGAAAAAACTTTTTTATTTTCTTTTCTTATAGCACACTTCATATTCACAAAAGCTAAAAAGACTATTGATGCTTTAATAATGCAAAACTATCCTAATGCAAGGTGTACATGATAATGCAAGATCCTAGTTTACTCTAAAAAGAACGAAAGCAATTGTTTATAACTTATTAATAAGCCAACTTAAGTGTTTGAAAAGAATACAAATTTTGAATACAAAATCTTCTCCAACAAGAAGGACTAATAAAAAAGATCACAAATCACTTTAAAAAAATCAAAAGAAACCAAAATCAAACTTGGAAAAAGAAGACAAACAATGTTTTTTAAGGACTTTTCTTTTTCAAGAAGTAACAAAAACAACACTTCGAAAGCACTCTATATGCCACCTGTTATCACTCAGGTTGTCCCTAAGCTCCTGTAGGGATACGGCCGAGGTAACCACAAACCAATCTTTGGATTGCAGGTTCTAGCCCACCTGCAATCAAAGAGGGCTCTCTCTTATTGATTTAACTTTGTTGATGATGATTTTAGGCTAGTTGTTGGGTACAAGGGGTTTTGTTGTTTTGTTTGGATGGAAGGTGTATGCCAGGTAGAAATTCCAAGTAGAGAGGCAAGGTAAAGCGTGATAAGTTTCAAACCATTGGGCATGGAGTCATGGATTAAATCTTGCTGGTACGTTTTCTTGGTCACAAGAGGCTTGTGGAGCGAGGTAGCCACACATGAGACAATGATCAATTTGCTGAAGGATGGAGTGATGATCAGAGACAAAAGGAAATTAAGAATCTTTCATCAAAACTGACAGAGAGGAGAAGTGAAAGAATGGTTATCTAGGAGCAGTTAAGAATTCCTAAATTATCATTCATAAGTGAAAGAAACAGCGTAAACAAGATCATTTAAGTATGCATGATCATAACTATTCCTGATGAAAACATGAAATATCACATAAATTGAGCCCAAGGTGCAATAAAGAAAATCCTAAGCTATTCTTTTTTTCTGCAATTTAGAAAGCCAGATTTCTGATAAAACACACATGAATAAAACTAACAGAGTTAATAAGCACTTATTGAAACATGTCGAAGCACAGGAATTCCACAATCACTCCTCGGCCATTTAAACACAACAGACAGTTACAGAATCCATGCTTTCAGCAATCTTTGGTTATAGAAGTATCACAGTTACAATGCGAGTCTCTGCTTGAGAGAAAGGATTGAAATAACAAAGATCAAACTACTGATGAACAAAACCGACCAACCAACCCCTACTCCATTTTTCAGGGTCTTATATATAAGAAAAATATCTGGAGTCATTTATTACAACTGACCTAAACAGATCTGCCAAAAAGCTTTTCTAAAATCTAATCATTGCTGGAATTAAATGCAAGTAAATCCTTTAGGCTGTGCTAGAGGCAACTGAATCAAGTTGAGTTGATGAGGTGTCCTGTGTCGCTTGGTGCAGTGGTTCTGTCATAATTGTGCATTGAGTTCTGGTCCACTGATCTTCCGTGAGTTTAATGTGCAGTCATTTGTGCTGGTGAGCCTTCAATGCGTCTTCAATTGCTTCCTGACTTTCAGAGCTTTCGTTTTAATGTTGGATTTGCCTCGAGCCCTGAGAAAATCTCCTCTGATACACTTTGCCGCTACATTTATGGTCTTCGCCACTTCCTGATACTCTTTGACGTGTTTTATGTCTGCAAATTTGATCTGATACTCTTTAATCTCTGTCTCTGGCCTCTCTCTGTCTTCAAATCCGTTTAATTTGGCAAAATTGGGCAATTTTGGGCTTTTTCTGTGCAAAACGGGCCAAGGAATCAAAAGATTCCCTAAAGATTCCCCAATATGGCCTATTTCCCGTAGCGATTAGCGCTTCACGCTAATCGCGCATCGAAAACTGCCTCTGTTTCTCATTCCGGAGCTCCGAAGCTCGACTTTTGCGCTTGCGCGAATTTTTGGTTTTTTGGCTGCTGACGTCAGCATGACGTCAGAAGCACGGTGGATGACATCAGCATGCTGACGTCAGCAGTGGGGTCCTTTGGTACGGGTATGACATCAGCATGCTAACGTCATCAAGCTGACGTGGCAGTACGGCGGGGTGACGTGGCAGGGTGACGTGGGTCGGGCGCAGGCTGGGTGAGGTGATGTGGAGGCGACGTGGCAGGGTGAGGTGGCGCTCCTGTTACGTGAGGGGAGGGCGGTTTTGCGTGTGTATCAGACCGCCTTTGGTACGGAGGTGGTTTCTATCAGGGGCGACCCGATGCAATGGGAGGCCGCCACCTATCCCAGTGTACGACGGTAAAACCGTCGGACATCGGGTGGTAACCTACCACCACAATGGGGCGCCCAATGTGAACAAGGGCCGTCAGATCTGGGGGAGGCGATCCGACGGTGGACGGAAAAGGGAGATGTGTGGGTTTTAGTAAAAGCGCACGTGCGTTAAAGGTTTAATTTTTCGCGGCGCTGTGGGTTTTGGACTTTAGAGAATGGGTTAACTGTGTTTTGCGCGGTGGAAATTTATCAAACAAACCTTAATAGTTTCCAAAGGAGAATGCGCGCGGGGGGGGTTATTAGCATTTGAAAATGGTTTTCTTAGTGTTTGGAAGGGGTCCAAAACACCTGGGAATGGAAATTTATGCAGAAGGAGGGTTCTTACTAAAGTCCAGCTGACTTAGTAATTCCCATAGAAGTATTTATGGTTATATTTCAACCAGGGGGAGGGGATATTTACATAAGGGGATTATCTACATAGTTTTAGTATGGGGATGGGGAAAATATAGGGAGTTAAATAATAGTGTCAGAAGTTAACATGGAGATGAAAAGAAAGCGCTAAGTTTCAGAGATCTTAGGCTTTGAAGGGGAGATAAAACCTTATAGAGAAAGTATGGATCCTCTTTGAGTGAAGTAGATCTTCACCCAGGCTAATGACATGGAAAATGATGAAACTAAGAGATATCAAGCAGATCTTGACCTCTTTTTGGGGAAATTAGTTAATGATTTGGGGAAGATGGAGAAAGGGAAGTTAGTTATGCCTGGTTTGAGCTCCTTCATATGAAAAATGCTTGAAGACTGTGACCTTAGTAGAGATGATACTTTAAAACATGGCAATGAACAGACATCAAGATTCTGCAACCTCAAAACTACTTACCCAGCCTACTTACCTAACATTTTTTCTTCTTTTGGTTTGGGTGCACTTAGACTTGCAGACCCAACATTTCAATTTTTTCTTTTTATGCCTTTCTATCTACAAACTACCCTTATTTCTTCCAAGGGCCCAGATTAAGCAGTTGGGCTCCTTTGATTCTCTACCTATCTAAGAATCTGCCAAGATTAAGCTGTTTGGACAGATTTTCATTCTCTATATTCTAAAACAGGAAATTGAAACCTAGGGAGACCAAGATTAAGCTGTTTGGACCTCCCTTTAGCTGAAAACTCTACAAAACTGGAATGACTCTTCTAAATTGGAATGCAGTAGATGAACTTTGAGTAGCACTCTTTCCTTGGTGACTGTTTAGCAAATATGGAGCATTGCAGCATGCAAAGTATGACATATTTGGCTTGTAAAATGTCAATCATGAAATATGAGTAACCTGTTGCAGCAGGAGGCTAATAGGAAGGACTGGCTGTTCGGGGTGGACGTAGCCCAAACTAGGTGAACCACGTATATTTGTATCTCTCTTGTTTTATGCATTTTATGTGTTTATATTTCTGCAATATTTTATGTGTTCCATTGCTCCGTAATATATAATTTTCTAACAACTGTATCAGAGCCGAAGGTCTATTTGGTTGATAAACTCGCAGGAAAGAAGGGTTCTTGGTTCGAGTGGGAGCAATGGCGGAAGATGGTAAGTTTAGGGTCGAGAAATTTAATGGCCAAAACTTCTCACTGTGGAAGATGCATATGGAAGATTATCTGTATCAGAAATATCTATACCTACCATTGGGCAGAAAAACAAAGATGTCGATGGGTAAGATAGATGAAGAATGGAACCTTCTCGATAGAAAGGCACTCGGAACAATATGGTTATGCCTCGTAGTGTCATTCACCTTCAACATTTCGAAGGGAACAACGACAGAGGGTTTAATTAATGCATTGGAGAAACTATAATGAAAAACCGTCGGCCTCAAACAAGGTATTTCTTATGAAACGGTTATTTAATATGAATATGTCGGAAGGTGGATTTGTTGCAGACCATTTAAATGATTTTAATACTATTACAAGTCAGTTATGTTCTGTAGGGGTAAACTTTGATGATGAAATTAGAGCTCTATTATTCTTGTGCTCATTACCAGAAAGTTGGAATGGTTTAGTAATGGCCATTAGTAACATGTTTCTGGATCTAGTACTTTAAAGTTTGGCGATGTTGTCGGTGCTATCCTTAGTGAGGAGATGCGACGGAAAATCTCCGGTGAGACATCGGGTAATGCTTTGAGTGCAGAGTCTAGGGGAAGAAAAATGGAAAGAGGAAAGAGCTCAGGCTATCGTAGTAAATCAAGGAAAGGCAGATCTAAGTCTAGATCAGGGATAGTGTGTTGGAAATACAGAAAGAAAGGACACCTAAAGAAATATTGTAGATCTCGGAAGGGAAAAGAAGGAGATGCACAACAAGAAAGAAATCATGAAGCAAATGTGACAGGTGAGGTGTTACAAGATGCTTTGATTCTTTATTTCAATAATATTATTGATTCCTGGGTGGTAGATTCAGGGGCCTCATTCCATGCCACACCTGATAAGAAATACTTTCATGACTATGTTCAAGGAGATTTTGGACAAGTTTGTTTGGGTGATGATAAACCTTGTAAAATTGTTGGAATGGGTAAGGTTTTTGTAAAACAGCATAATGGAAACCAATGGCTACTAAAGGAGGTAAGGCATGTTCCATATCTAAAGAAAAATCTGATTTCAAACAGGGCAGTTAGGCGGTGAAGGTTGTGTGACAACTTTCCCAGATAAAGCTCAAATGACAATGCCCTCTACACAAAGAAAAATCGATTCATAGAGGACCTTCACCATCTATGTCATATCAAAGAAAGACTTTTTGAAGGTATTCTCATCTTTTTTCATGTTTGTAGGTTCTCCTTCATGAGACATGGTCTCTAGATTTTTAACTAAAACTTAAGGCTAAATTGGTGTTGGAGATTGTAGCAACCTTTCTCTCCTTCCCCTTGACCCAACTTTAGGGCTTCCAACCAGCTTTCCTTCACCTCTTTTGAGTTTTAACCTTGTAATGATGACATAAAATTCCAAACAATTAAATCCTTATTTCAAAAATAAAAACTAGTGCTCTGATACCGAATTGATTTGATTTAGAATATTAAATTGCAGTGCTAAGATCGTCCTCAAATTATAAACAAAATTCATACATTGTACTTAAGGATTCATGAATTTTTGCAAGTGTAATGAAGAGTTCTTATGTTAATTTTATGAGAAATTTAACATAAATAAGAAACTGAACAACAACATAAACTTGTACAGAACATCATCAAAAACACATTAGAACAAGCACATGATAAAGGAGTTCATGCCTCATGGGCTACGTCTCCTTGGTCTAGCTTCCAATGGCTTGGGCCTCTCCATTATGCTCAAAAGCTTTTGAAACCTGCTCCAATGAGTCTAGAATACTAAAAAATGGTACCCTAACCTCTTTTTTCTCCTCATTTTGTCAAAAATGCCTTAGTTATGACTTCTGTCAGTTTTTCCACAGTTTCCTCCTCCAAATCTGGCTAACTGCCAGTTAAATTCATTATCTGGAGCTAGTTCTAGCAGTTCCACCGAAATTGGCAGTCCCTCCAACTTTCTTTCCTTTCTCACGGTTAAGGCTGAGTGGTCACACAGTGGTGAGGTCCGGTAGTTAAGGCGACAGTTCTGAAAGCTCCATCACAAATCGCAATTGGCGAGAACCGACGTTCTTTTGGTCTGTGCATGTAGTAAGGCGATTTATGATTGCGATATGGCTGACCCAATGACAATATTAATTGTAACCCTTAGTCGCATCGCATCTGAGATCCTTTCAAAAATCACAATTAGAAAAGAATTGACGGGTAACATAATGCGGGAGTCTGCCTTCTGTGGTGTGCGATTTTGATTTATCACATCGCAACCTTGATGTTGCTTGGGGATGATTCTTTAACACAAGGACCTCTGTCTTTTGCAAAGTGTGATTGCGATTTATCACATCGCAACCTTGACCTTTCTTGGGGCTGATTCGTTAACATGACCCGCTTACGATATGTGATTTGCGAAATTTGGGGGCCAATGGTGGCTTGCCACTTGGCACTTCCCCATTCCCTAAAGAACCTTTCCACATCATCTTTTCCTGCCATCTGTCCAAATCAAAACTGAAATTTGACTTGCTTTAACTTCTTCATACGATCTTGGTTTCAAGTTCTATTCACATTGTTAGAATCATAATGATGAGCTCTTTGATCTAAAGCTAAGTTTATCAAGATTTTGGCACTTTGAGTTTTGAGCCTAATTTTGAGCACTTAATCACTTCTATACCTTAATCTTCTGATACAATCACCTATACATTTGTATGTATGTCTGACTCCATAAAGGATCAAAGAGAATATTAGTGAAGTGTAAGACTGTGATTTTCTCGATGAGATCCTTCCCCACATTGATTCCTTCAAGCCATCAACTTTCAACTCTTCATAACCATTGATTTTGGGAAAAAGTTGAAAACTATATTCACATTTTGGTCAATTTGCACTTGCAAGTGAGCTTGTTAATCCTGTAAGCTTGATATAACAAAGTTCTAAGGTAGCTTAAAAATTATTTATCTTTTATATGATATCCTTGGTTTGCTTATGACCATGGAGATATTTTTAATTAATCATGTAGAGGTGTGAACTTGACATTTAAGACAACAAATGTGATCTCAAACTTTTCAAGAGAAATTTTACCATTGTTATGGCCTTTCCAACTACTGAATTTTGATAAGAATATCTCTCCTTATTAGTCATGGCATGTAATGCCTTAGGTTCAGGCACACTGATGATTAAATTGCAATGCTATCTCATATTTTTTTATTGGAATGAGAAAAGCATAACCAACAAATCCATTGATTTATACTAGTGCTAAAAACTCAATGATCATATATCCACACACCTTTAACAAAAGAACTATGAGCAAAGAAAATTTCTTCTCAATTCAAGCAAGGGAACTCATATGAATTTTTGTAGTATTAGGCCCTAAAGCCTTGGCATATGGTCCACCTAGTACAATATTTACAATCTTTGGGTAATCATGCTTTCCATTTCTGGGTTCTCTATTTCTACAATTATTTTTTTTATTCTAAAGGTTCTTATTTATAAATTTATTCCAAGTTTAATGTAAATGCAAACCAAAGATTTCATGTAGAGATTGATCATCCACCCACTAACAACATTGGAAAGTGAACCTAAATTCTCAACCTTCAGGTTCCCAGTACCATTTAAATTTGAAATGTAAAGACAATTGATGCTAATCCAATGGGTACAATAAACACATGTAATAATTGAGCCCTTGATATTTTTGTATGCATCCTTACCATGGGTATCCTTTATTTTTTCCGCGGAAAAAAACATAATTTTATTAGTGAAAACAAAATTACATGTTGCATTTGCTAAGAATACCTTGCATTGTCAAGTCTATGACTGATGATAATCATAAACAAACAAAAATCAAACTAATATACATTGAGGAGAAAAGTTAGGCTTTTATCCCTTTCTTTTTCTCTACCTTTGCACCATTCCCCAAGAGACGACACCGAAGAGAAAAGTGCAAGCTAATTCCAGCTTTAGGTCTTGCATTGTTTGATGAATGTATATGCTTGTATCCACTGGTATCCATTGCTTTTGGTATGTTTTTTGGTAGTACCGAATCGTTGTGTGATTCAGTAGGGTCTTGTGTGGATACCCCCTGTGTTTTTGGTACCTGTTTTTTCTGATTATTTCCCATGTGTGTGGGTTCCACCCCAGCTTCGTCCTCCTACTCTTCTGGCTCAGGTGAGGGGAATCACTAGCCCTCGGTCTGTTTGCAATTATTATTCTTTCTTCTAGTGCCTTTTTTGGCTTCCGGGCACATATTTAGAATATTCCCTGTTTGCCTGCAGTTTCTACATCTAAAAGATGTGTTCTCATAATCTAAAGTTGTGTTCAATTCCATTGTTTGTGGATGAGTTGTATGTGATCCAGTAAGCCTTTGTTGAGATCTATTTCCACACATATACATGCATATGTGTAGATCCTTTCCTCCAATATTTGGTTATCTTTCTTAATATATTTCCCAATGATGTTTCCAATACCTTCTAGAACATGTTCATCCTAGAAATGGAGAGGGAGGTTGTGCAGCTAGACCCAAACTGACATACTAGAAATAATCATGGTGTTTGAATAAAATTCAGGGAACCAAGGTGTGATGAAAAGAACCATCGATCCTCGGAACCATAAGCCATACTGTAGGATGATGTCTCTTGCTTCCGATGATGGGAACATTACAAAAAAGAAACCTTTGGAGAAGAGGTGTATTTCACAATGTAATGAATAGTTGGTCAAACCCAATGATATAGCTCAATTGGTTTTGGCCAGAAACAATTGAAACAAAATATAATGGCTTTTGATTCAAATGTATCACAATTCTCATCTGTTTCTGGGTTGTCTATAGTTAGTTCTGGAGTGAAGTTCAGTTGCTCCACTATGTACGGGTTAGGGGTAGAACCTATAGGTTTTGTTGGTTCAGAAACTATGCTTTCCCCTATTGAAGGATTTCCTTGAAGGAGAGACCTCCATTAATATGATTCTGTTTTGTTTCTGTGCTCTTCAAAGTATTGTTTCCATAACATCCTTCTGCATTATTAATTTTATTGGAGGTTTCCGCACCCCCTCTTAGTCTCAGATTTAGGATTATGGAGGTTGCTGATAGTACATGATAATCCTGCAATGAATGGTTATCTTGTAATGTTTTTCCCCCAAATATTAGATTCTACATATGAGCAAGGTATCCAACATTATGCGAGATGATGTGTTTCACTTGAATCACGTTGTCTGTATTATTTACCTAGATTAGTAAAGAAATGTCAGCTGAGGTTTTTAAAAATATTTAAAAGCGAAGAGGATTTACCAAGTTCTGGAAGACAAGGTTCCTTTTGTTTTAGAGGGGTTGCATTGATACATATATCCCATTTTGCAAAGTACTCTATTTGGCGTGGTAGATGGTGCAAGTCGAGACAGGGGCCATCCCATCTGTGCCACATCATAGCTACTGTGCCAGTATTGACTCAGGAGAGAGGTTGATGGAGCATAGATCCGGTCGCAGAGGGCATTTTTCCTGTATTCCTTCAGATCCAATAATTTTTGAACTAGATTACCCAGTACAAATGTTCTCCCATATAAATCTGTGTCATAGGGCTGGTTTAGTCATGTAAGATATCTTGCCTCCTCCTTATTGCCTAATAATATTATTTCTTCATCTATGTGTGACTTGAAGGTTGTCCTCTCGAGTATTCGACACCAGAAGCATTACAAAGACGTGTAAGGGTTCCGAGGTGCAAAGGGGATTCGAGACCCCGTCCTTTCGTGAAATTTTTGCTGCCCCCTTCCATAAACACAGTAAATGCAGCTGCGCTAGATTTATCCATGCTGCCCTATTCAATCAATCCACGTGGGAAAATCCATCTCTGATGATCTTAAGCAGTAAGAGGAAACACATATGACATACCGAATTTGACCTTATTACCCCTTGGATGTAGTCCGCCACATGGAAAAGGGCTCCATTTCCTGTACATTCCAGTTCCCTTGCAAACCAATGTCTGGGTTGTTCACGCCGGTTTTATGTTTTAGTATGTTCCCACCTAAATTCCATAGCCTCCAGTGACCAGGTTTCTCGAATCCTTGGGCACCATTCGATCCATTTGAGGGGCAGTTCTTGGCAGCCGATCCAAACCTCGCTTCTCCAGACAGAGAAACCGTAGCTCCATTTAGCTTCATTTTGTCTTCCCTCCGTCTTTGGAAATCATTTATTTTCACCATGGGTATCATTTAATTAATGTATTCAACATCTATTTTTAATGAAAGTCCCAAAAAACTATCCAAAAAGTTACTTTCAATCTCCCTAATTGCCCAAAATTCAATTTGTCCAATACATTTGTTGCCTTACTCTGATTTTTTGTTGTTGTTGTTGTCATTAAGAATTGTATTCAAGATGATTTCTTATCCAATAGTATCGAAGGGAATTAGTCCTGATGATGAATTGAAAATATCAATATTTGCAAATCTTTATTCATAAATAATTTCTCTTGGAAACCTCTCTTTCTTTCTTGGAAATCTCCAGTGGTGCCCACCTTGTTTTATTTTCCCTTGGGAATAATACACACACACACACATACAAAAGGCTTTCATCCTTTTGTTAATGCGTTGAGCAAAAGGCTCTCCATTGTGGGTTGTTACATGCAGTCTCTTGACACTTGGCTTAATGATCTGGTACATGATTTAGTTAACTACATATGGTTGGGATTATTTACCACATATTTTAGTCAACTATATATGGTTTAATATGATTTCAACTTTTTGGTCTTGACACCTAGGATTACACTTGCGATCCTAACTTAGGCCTAATAACATAAGGAATCGGGCTTAGTAACTAAGCCATAATGATTTTACATTTTTATTTTAATTTTAAGAAAATAATTTAAATAAAAATAAAATCAACTTTTGGCTAGATTTTAGCTTGGAATAATATAAATAAGAGATGGGTTTTTCAAAATTAGAAAATTGGTTGTCATAGGACAAAGTTTATGAAGACTCACTAGATTGGAGGCTTTGAGGTGATAAAAAATTGTGGTTTTGGTGCAAATGTTGTGAGAGATCAATTTGTTTTGACTTGGCCATAAGATTTTAGAACATTTGGCTCTAATTTGGGATAATGTGTCCATATGAGGCATTAAGAACCCAAAGACCACATGCCTTATCCATTTATTTGCAAAGTTGTCCCTGATTATTTTCTGAAACATTTTGAATTCATGTACCTACTCTAAAACATTTTGAATTCATGTACCTACTCTAAAACCTTACTCATCTTCTAATTGATTTTGTTTTGTACAAACCACTCCAAGACAACTATTGCAAAAATGAAAACGAAATGCTCATTTGGTGAGCCTATTTAGGTACAACCAATATACTCAATTGCTTTGGTTAGGTGAAATCATGCTTATAGTGTAACCACAAAAGCATTTGATTGATTAACTAAATAATCCTTTCACCTTTTATTAGAAAAAGTAAAAAATTGAATGATGGAAACTCAACATGAAGCTGAAACTCATATTCACATTAAAGAAATGATGCATGATTTGAGACGATGAAATTTTTTAAATAGGCTACTACAAAATCATGCAAAATGATAAGAGATAGTAATTACATATTTATCCTCTGCATAATTGAATTGTCTCTATGTAGTCTCTAATTTCTTTACTCCATTGATGAAATTTTCAATATTCTCTTTTTGAAATTTTGATGAAGGAAAAGAAAAAGGTAACAATTTTCCTTTAGTTGTTCTGTTTGATTTCATCTCATTGGCATATTCTTCAATTTCTTCTTTCAACTTTGATTCATAATTGTTATATATAAAATTTTACTTTTCATGAAATATAAGGTCCTTGTTCTCATGAGACTATTGATCAATTTTTTTTGCAAAAGGAAATATTTTTGCCCGTGGAAAATAGATGTTACATTTATCATTATTATCATAAATAAGTGAGCTTCTTTCAATTTCTATAGATGGTTGCTCTTTATCAAGATTATAACAATTACCATATTGATGCTTTTCAATATATCTCTGTCCATAAACATCACCAATAATTCATTTTCCTCATCATTACTGTAAGAACGACATTCTTTGTCAAATTCTTCTTCACAACAATGATCTAAAAGCAACTCAACTAGATAAATCCTTTGGCAATAAGAATAAAACGTTGTATGAAATCCCTTTAATGAAGAAATGCAAGAAATTAGTAATGAGTTGTAGCATTGCCCGACATCTCCTTCCAAAGACATCATAAACATTTTCGTAATTACTTCTTCATGAAATATACCTAACTGATGCATGTATTCATGAAAATGCATAAGGTATTGAGCTATAATAACTTCATCATCTCCTCTAAATTTTGGAAGGTAGTCTCCTTAGTATTTTATGTCAAGTATAGAATTAGGAAAACTAACTACATTTGATAAATAAAGAGGATTGTATCCTACAAATATTCAAGAAACAATTGAATTTTCCATTGTAATAGAATAAAGTTGTTATCACTAAAAAGTGATCACCTATCCATGTTCCACGAGGATGATTGAAATATGCCATGTAGTATGGATTTTTACACTTTAAAACCCACTTTAGAGAACCATTTTTCCTAAATTATTTTTGGAAATAACCCAAAAACCCAAAAGAATAATTAAATAAAAATTTATTTATTTATTTATTATTCTCTTGAAATAATTATTCAGTAATTATTTGTAAGTCAGATTGACCATATCTCAAATTAATTAAAAAATCATTTTTATTTATTAATTACTTCAACCATTTTCTTAATTAAATCAATTAATCATTGTTTTTTGAGTTAGTTCACTAAATAAATATTTTTGGCCATTTCATTGATATTTCCCTCGCTTAAATATAATAGAATACTCCTCACAATTAGACCTTGATTTGGTCTAATAATATTTTATTATTTGACTAGATCTAGATCTATCCTAACATTTCATTATAAATAGAGAGGTTTTTCCCTCACTCTCTACATATGATCATAATCATCGTCATCATTCTATTCTCATCGCTTGTGAGCTCCCCATATTGAGTTCAACCAACATTATCCATTTTCCCATTGCAAATAGGAAGAGAGAGAAGAAACAACCATAAGAAGCGTAAGTAATCAATGGGCCCCATCAATAGGTATATCATAAGGCCCATTTTCCCATCCTCCAACCTATAATTTCATATTTTCCTTGTATTTATTAACATCGTTTTACTATAATGTGTTTAATTGGGAGGCTGAAGGATGTTTGATATACATCATGGCCTAATGTGGTTAATGTGCAGGAAAGAGAGTGATTTTGAGTGCATTTTATATATAGAGGCATGTTGGAGGAAGTTGGAGGAGATGTAGGAGGATTTTCCCCTACATTTACTCACCTAAAACTCGACTTGATCCCTAAAATCACTCACCTACATCTCGAGGATCTACTAGCAGCCTTCACACTCAAGAAATTGTGAGGATCTAAGGGAGCTAGATCCACTTTTTTTAGAGATTTTGGAGGGAAGCAATCTTATTTCCAAGGAGGCTAAACCTTAGTCATTTTTTTAAAAATAAACAATGCTAAGGACTCAATAGGATCCAAACTTTTGGAGTAGATCGAAGCTACTAAGAGCTAGGAGCTTGAGATTATCATTTTCATTCCCTTTACATGATGTATGTGAAATTTATTTTATGTTAATGAGAAGCTTATTGTTATCTTTCATCTAAGTTTGTCTAAGAGGGCTGAGTCATCTTGGGTTAGGGCGCATCCTAGAGGCTCTAGACTCTCTTGGTGTATTTTATCCATGCATTGCCTTAGAAACATCTCTTTTCTTCCTTGATATAATTTTTCTTATAAAAGTTGTTGGTATAGGCATACATACCACCTCTCTTGGGGGAAATGCGGTTGAAGAATATGTATTAGAAAGCTAAAAACATATTGTTACTTTCCTTTGTAGTTGTTAGATCTAAGATTAATTCTCTTTTCCATGATCTGTTATTTTCATACTTAGGGATTAAATCATAATCTTCTTTAACATTTCATGGATGTAGGTCATGTGCATTCTATTAGCACTCCGTAATTTTCCTAGGTTGAGGAAGAAAACTACAAAGGTATCCACAAACTACTTTTAAAGTTGGATTCTAGCCCTTCCAGCTTCAAAGAGGGCTCTCTCTATATGATTTAATTTCTGCTTTTAATATTTTAGGCTATATATTAAGTTCGAGGTGGGGTTTTTAAAATTTTGGTTGAAAAGTGTTGGAAAAGTCCATTGGGAATGGAGTCATAAACTTTTGGGTAATCAATTACAAATGGATAAAGTAGCCATAACAGGGTAGGGTAGGAAAACTTTTGGATCTTAAGATATTTATGGTGTGTTTGAGATGAAAAAGTAGATGACCAATTAAATATAAAGCATATTTAAATGAATTTTATATTTAATCTCATGAGGAAAAAATTAAGATTGTTTAAAACAAGCTAGATAAAAGTACACTTAAGTAAATTTGACTCTTAATATTCTTGCAATAATTAGGAGGGAAATCCATATGGAAACTAAGAAAAAGAACAAGTTAACATGAGAGAAACATCACCATTTGCTTGACACAAGAATCTTGGAACAAAACTGCCTTTGTATATCTGAAAATTGATTACTTTGAGTACAATCCACAACCTACATCAAGGTAGAGCTCTTTTCTTCATACATAATCCAACCCTTACTAAGTCTTATTACAAAATATTTATAGACTTTGTCTTTAATAAATTCAGACTTCAAATAAAATTTATTACAAAATAATATCTACTCAAAACATGTAGATATTTCTAAAATAGTACTAAGTAATATAAAATTTGGACAAATTTGGCTTTTTTGTTGAATATTTGAAGGAAAATTGTTGCCGACTATAGCTATTTTCTGACTCCTTCTATTTGTCTTGTTGCCAAAATTGTAGGTTTTCTGTTTGTGCCCATTCGACCAACTCCAATAATTGGTCCCATCTCTCTTCACCCGGGATAGAAAATTTTACCTTGTTTCTGAATCTTTCATCTATCTTTGTGTATGTCCCAAAAGTTGGATTATTCAAAAATAGATGATGAATTTCATGCTAAATAAAAAGATCATGTTGTATGCCCTCCATAAAATCTTCTTCACTGATAGTTCCTTTTGCCTTTGCAAATTTTGATGCATTTGCAGCTATGTTTCATAATTGATCTTGATAATTTTCTAATGGAACCAATTTTCCATTAGAATTTCTTAGAGTTGGAAGTCCTTTCCCCTGCTACAAATAAAAAATTATGTTAAATCTTTTGACATGTAGCTCCAATTCTTTGCACTGATTTTCTAGCTACACCATAAGATTTTTCTTAGTCAAAACTCTTTTGACTTCCATTACTTTCTTTGTCTTGTCTTGAATATCGAGCTCTTCAAGCTCATCTTTAGTCTTGGAGTTTAACATCCTTATAATTTTATGTGCTTCTGTTGGTCTGTGATCGATATCAACTTTAGTGTTGTCAATTGTGGCTTTAACTCTCTATACTAGTTCTTCTCGTTCAAAAATAATTTGAATGGATTTCCATAATTCTATAGCATTTGCATTGATATTGTGCCAAATTCCACGTTTGGTTGCTAACATATGAATTATGAGGGATTGGTCCTCATACTTTTGAATTAGTTTGAAATTATTTTGTACCTATGTCAGGTATGCATTGTCTGCTTTGATATTGTTCTCCTTCTTCTTGGTGAGTGTTGTTGTTAATTTCTTCATTTCCTTATTTGTTAATGATAATTCTCCTAAAGCTTGATCTAGCTTGTCTGAAGAATTTGAAGTTGAAGTTTGTGTTGTTTTTTGTGTTTCCTGTTGTGTTGATGTACTTGCTACCTTTAATTTCTCCTTTTCCTTCAAGAATGTTTCCATGTTGTGTTCCATTTTATGGATTTGAACATTTTGTTCCACTATTATTTTGAACAGTTTTTCTTTATCCAACTCCAGACTAGTCACTTCGTTGGCCTGAGGGTGTTCTATAGTTGGGAGATTAAGTTGTTTCCTGAAGGCTTGAATATCTACATTTTAGTTCTTAATTATCTCCTCGGCTGCCTTGACATCACTGGGATCATATCCTAGTTTGATAATTAAATATTCTAAAGTTTTAATCATGGTGTCTTTGGCCAAATAAGACATTCTTTTAGTTTTCAATTGTGAGTGCATATTATTTAAAGAGGTTTGCAACTTAGAAGAAGCCATGGATGAGCTGGTCAGTGTTGAGTAAATAATCTCACCTGCTTGCTTATGCAAATCGATTTGATCAATTGCATGAACATTCTTGGTATCAATAGAGAATATCGAGGCCTTATAATCTTCAGCACTTCTAGAGGCTAGCACTGTAGGTTCCAAAAAGGCCATTTGGAATTGCTCTTTTTGTGAGTCAAATGCAGAGAACAATCTGTGTTGGGTGGTGGTAGTTTTCCTCCAAAATTATGAATATGTTGAAGCCTTTAAAGATTTATTATTCAACTTGATCTCCCTATACCTTGTAAAAATACTCCGTTTTGCTAGAATCTGAGAGGTAGAAGAGATAGGAGACTCAATTTTATCCTCAACATATGTGAATGGAGTAGTAGGGATGCCTGTCAAAATCATGGTACTTTACTCCTATGAATCCTTTTCTTTTGAGGATTATTCTTGAATAGTTATTACCTGAGGGCCAATCTTACTATCAAACTTAGTAGTGGTCTTTGGACCCTTCTTTCTTCTCTTGAACACGACGAAATCTACAGCCTGATTTTCTTAATTTGTAGGGGGCATACTTTCCCTTGGCCTCTTGATTTCTTTGTCTTTTGGGATAGGATTTTTCAAAGATGATTGTCTGACTAATCACTATTCTCCTCCTACAAAATGTTTTCTATCCATTGCTCTTGATTAGCATATTTCTCTATCTCTGGCCTAGGTGTATGTGCATATGGAGTGCTCTTCTGTCCTACCCTCAATTTTGAAATTATCCCTCAAGGATCATAAGACCATGTGAAGCTTGGTTTGAATTTCATCTGCTTTAAGATTCCCTCCACTTCCTTTGCTACTGCTTTGGTATTTACAATATATGGCTCTACATATGTCTTTAATTTAAAATTTTCCTTCTTCTTATTTGATACAAAGTGAAATTCATCCATATTCAACAATTGTCTAGCATATTCCATGGCAAATACTCTCACTGGGATAGACTTTGGTAATCTATGGGGGGAAGCTCACACCCATTGATTCTGATATTTGTATAATTATGGTACAAATACCAATGTCTAACTTTTGACTACTTTGAAAGACGCAAAACCTTCTTGATATTTGGTGAAATTCTTGGTATGACATCACTATAGAGTAGACATAAGGATGTATGTAGAAACTTATCCACATAATTGGTGAATGAATAATCCTATGAGTTTCTTAAGACTAAAGAAGTCCAATGAATGACTGATAATGGATTTCCTTAGTCATCCATCTTTTGCAATTGCAAATTGAACCTATCTTCCTGGTAAAAAGCATGAAATATACTAAAACTGATTAGTGTTTAAACACCTGTTTAGCTTTAAACTTGAGACATTGCTCATGTATGACATCTGATAAGAGTTGATTGTAATTGAAAAGAATTGAAGGCTTCTGACCAACTGCAAATACTGATAAAAAACCTAATACTACCTCATCTAACCACTAGTCTATATGATAGCCTAATAAACAAGTAACCATATAAATGACTTATCTAGACATTTATGGGAAAATAGAAGCAGAGTATAGGGGATTTGTTCTTGACAATTTAGAATTCTCAGGAAAAAAACATTCGAAAATATGGGCTCGCTGGGGGAAGGTAAGATTTTTATATATCTCCATGAGTGCAAAGAGGCCTCAGGATTTATTTGTAGGGCTTGATAAATGCTTTATGGGAAAATGGAGAACAAGATCTCATTACTTTGGGAAATTAATGATTTTTCACTGGGGAGGTATCTGAGATGACACTAGGTAGAAAAGTTTGGGAAAATATGGTTTTGAGGAAAGGTAAATTGGGAAAGAAATGATTCCAAGATACTTAATTCATCACTCTGGTCTAGATATTTATGTTTTTCCCAATTATGGAGCTCATATAGATAAAATTCACATTGGGTCTCAGCTATCTTGTACTGGGTATCAATCAAGGGAGTCCTATCTAAATCTGGGACATGGGGGATCATCGGGCTTTCCTCGGGCATCTTTCCTTTTCCCTTATGCAATGATATTTTTAATAACAAAGGAACACTGAAGGAGCAACATTACCAAATTGTTGTTTAACTTAAAATTGCAGAAGGAAATGGCTCGCAGAGGGCACTGGTAACATCAAAACACTTCAAGGTAAACCTGCAAAATTCAAATAACTGATGAAAGGGAAAATTTGAAGGTTATTGAGAGATTCTTATAATGAGATTCACAAGGTTGCAATAGAATTGTTACCGTTTTTGGAGCGGGGTATTAATTAGGAACACATCCATGGGTGGGAGAGATTAATTGTCCAACACGTATTTGTTGTTGGCGAGTGATTTGAATGGTAATGTTCAACTGATGTGGAGGGGAGGTGACATGGATGGTGGGATGGACGAAAGGTGGGCGTGAGAGAATGGCATAGGGGTGAAAAGGCAGAAGGAAGCGTGGGATGGAAGTTTTTGGGGGACGGTAGGAGTGGTAAGTTGTATTGAGAAGGGACCCCCGAAAACGATGCGAGATATAAATGTAGTTAAAGTGGTGTTTTTAGAAACCACTTTTCATTCTTCCCCCCTCCGTTAAGTCCCGAAGGGTCGGGGGGGGGGGGGGGGGGGGTTCCAAAAGTTGTCCCCCACTGTTGATCCAAGCGGGGATAATCATCGTTGTTGGTACATCCCAACACTTTATGAAAAGTGAGAAAACATCGTTTCATGTCATTTCTAAATGATTTAAAATGAAAGATTTAATAAAACATAACTATCACGACATTTAGAATAGCACGCCCTATGGGGTTCTATTTATATTTATATTTTTTTTCTTATTCTCCCGTTTTAATTTTAATTTTATATTTTAGTGGATAAATGGCTAAATTAGCATACTAGACTACTATATTTATAGGAACCTAACACATGCTGCAAGTTAGAATGTATTTTGCTGCAAATAAAATTAAACTTATCCTTTTTACTTAGTTTCATAAAGTTTGACTCATCCATTCTTGTTTAGTTCATTTTGCCGCAATTTGGTTATCAGTTTGGCATCCTTTTCAAGTTACAAGAAGGGTGATTTTCTAGTATGTAGGTACTACTAGTAGCTTATAGGGTTTGAATATTCATCCTTCATTCCACCTACCATCATCAACCTCTTCCTCCTCACTTCACAACACCCTCAAAAGTCTCCCACCAAAAGTACATTTTTGGGCCATTGCAGGACACTATGTGCTTTAGTTTTTGTGTAAGATGGGCCTCTGAGAGGTTCTAGGCTTGGAAAAAGCTTCATATACCTTCATCTATCATTTATCACCTTTATATCACCTTTCCCATCCTTAGAATGTTCACAGATCCAATCATGTAGCGAAACAGGGAAATCATATAACATCTTGTAGCAATCCTGTAGCAATCCTATAGCATCTTGTAGCACCATGTAAACTTGACCATAATATTTGGTCCAAAAGATTTATTTTTGTCTCTTAGCCTTCAATAATGTTCACTAGGCTCGGAAACCATGATTGAGGAGGACTAAGGACCACTTAAGACCTGCATTTTCTTCACTACAACAAATTCTGCAATTAGGGTTAGAGGATTTCTGAATTTGAAATATAATGAAGACTTTCTTGATTGTCACATGAAATACCTAATGAAATCCGTTACTAAAAATAAAACTCTTTGAATACAATGATTAAAGGTTGATTTACCAATGTAAAGTAGATTAGGTTTGTTTTGAATTTATGCTTTTTTTAGGGTTTCAATTACAAGCACTGCTATTGCATAGGTTAGTTTCCTTTTCAATGCAAAGCTTCACATTATACAATTAGAATAATGTTTATATTCCTGCAACTAGATGATAATTTAAATTCTGCAAGTAGATTAATGTTTCCATTCCTGCAAGTAATATAGCCTTTAGATTCCTACAATTAAGGTTAGCATTTACATTTGGATAAGTAGCATCTTCATTCCTTTTGCAAATAGAATAATATTTACGTTACTGCAACTAGAATAGAACTCCCTTTTTATGGAATTTATGTCATTGATTCAACTAGTAGAGTGGTCTATGTATGCCTTGGTTTGGTCCATTGCTTTAAGGTGACATGAGTAGAACTTAATCTACTGTGTATATATCACTGTCACCTCTTAAGTTTGTATGAACCCTCGGTTAATAATTAAAGTTGGTATTCTTGGGAGATGCAACACTCTTGTTGCAATACCGGGGCTCATCAGTAATCAAAAGGACCCATCCCATGGAGGAGGGCATCGTAGACCAATGTCTATGTTGTACCCCAACAGGTGTTTTCTTCAATAATAAAAATCAAGTTCTTCCCATTGGATTCTTTGTCTTTACTTTTTGCATATGTTTTTTCAGTGTTTGCAGGTGCTTTTGCAAGGTTTCTAACATTCTTTCTTACAGATATGAAAATTATTTTTGGACATAAAGGGTTTTGTAGAATATCTTTCTTTGTTTTGGTTTTTTGTTATGTGGATCGTCACCGACCATATAAAACTAGATTGTTGGCTCATTTGCTCGAAAATATTCTACTAACAAGAGTTTCCAAGATGTGGAGTCATCAAGTGAAACTGTTCAAATGGTGCCTGATCCTTTTTCACATTTAGAAACACAACCTGATCAATGTAAGACCTAGGGAAAAATTTCTTTCAGTTCCATTCCCTAGAAATGGCACTAAAAAATGTTGTTCGTTGAGATGTCCATGGCTTCTTATGAACTATGCCAAAGCATCTTCAAACCAATTTTTTGCCACAAGTTGGCCCTTTGGTCAAAGGGTGCCCCTTCAACGATTGATAACAATTGATTTCTTACTCTCTCTAAGAAACAATGCACACTTTTAAGCTTAGTGGAAATATTTAAAGTGAAAAGAGTGAAAAACAAGGTTGAGGATAAAGATGGAAGGAGACTGGAATTTAAAGTTTGGTAACCTTTCAAATTAAAGGAATTTCTATTGGGCACACAGTCTCATTAATCAAAGTAAAATAATAAGAATGGAATGTAGAATAAAAGGAGAACAACAATAAATCTGAAGCCTATTAGTGAGTAAGGAAGTCATTGTTTTGTTAAGATGATGAAAGAGTGGTTTGTTGGGCATGAACAGATGAATCCGACAAAATAATTCTCTAGGTTGATCAAAAGTAGTTAATTCAATTGTAAACACTCATATTATGACTTAAAATATTAGCTTTAAAAATTTATACTCAAAGGCTATAAGAAAGAGTTGATCATGACTCAAAATTCTTTAACTATACTTTATTTGCATAAATACTTTACACAACTAAAAAATCACAAAGACCTTTGAAGCAAAAATTGTCTTTCTAAACCCTTAAATATATAAGGACCTTGGCCTTAATTTTTCATTAAGTATTTTCATAATAGAAAAGAAACAAGATGAAAAATGATAAGGTTAATATAGAAAATAAAGAGAAAAGCAAGGCTCTAAATATGCAAGAGTTGAATCCAAAGGATGCCTCAATCAGAAAACTAGAAAGATGGCCCCTTGGCCTCATTTACAAAATCATAGTGTCCTCCCTCAAAATTATTCCTTTCTTCCCTTTTATGCTCACATGTTGAATTGATAAGCTCCCCTTTAGAAATAATTTACTTGAAATAATTTTTCCGATTAAAAAAACTTTATGCACTCAACACCTCTAGCCTCTAGGCTTTATCATCTTATCATTACTAATAATAGAAAATATGAACATTGTGGAGAATCCGAGCTCCTTCCAGAAACAACACCACAGTAATCTGCAATCCAAAATAGAAATACATTTGTTGTGAATTAATTTTCAATATCCTCCACCATCAGATGCTTTGCCACCTATGTTGTCACATATATATTCCTTTTGGGGTAGATTAATTTCATTCTTGCTCTGCTTCCTTTTGAAAAACAAAGGTTGATTACAAATACTCGAGAGACTTGATGTTACCTTGCTGATAACACTACTCATAAATACATATCTCACAAAAGAAATTTTGTTGCACATTCAAGATTCAACTGATTTCCTTGATCAAAATTCAAACCCAAACCACTTGGAAACCATCCAATTTATTTTGGCATTTTGACTTGAAAAACATAATGAAGAAGCTATGACATATTTGATTTGGCCATTGAAATATCAAGATGCTCTTGACTTGTGTTGAATCATCTCCTAGAGGTTCATTGCTAATCTTCATCCTTTGTCTCCAAGGTAAGATATTAAAATATCACTAAATGCAAGGTAATGAATACTGTGGAGATATTCTAACTCAATATTAGAAAAATAGTTTCTAGGTCCACCAATTGTAAAGGGTTGTGCTTTATCACATAATTATTGAACACCTTGTGTTAATATTGATCATAATTAAAATCCATAAGCTTCCAATCTTAAGAAAATATATCACTCATCATCCTAATAACATTATTATTGTGACTACCATAATTATTGGCACTATTGTTTCCATCATTGACATTGCCATTGTGAGTCCAAGATTGAGAATTATGAGTTGCTTGGATATGGAGAGGATTGTTGCCATTAGGCTCATTGGATTATTTGATTTTTTTTATTGCACTTGGTTAGATCTCATATTAATCGGAAATCATATTTATTGATATAAATATAAACTATGATGACTTAATTGAGGCGAGAGGCTAATTTTACATCCCAGTACGAGGGGACGTGTAAGCTTGTTTTTCATTCTGTTTCTCTTTAAAATAAAAATAAAAAATAAAATTATATTCTAAATAGAAAAATAATGTTGGCTATAAAAAAATGAATATGTTGTAAAGTAACTAGAAGTAAAAAAATGTGTAAGTAAGATGTTTTAAGTTTATTAAAAATTAAGTTTGCGTTAAAATGTTCATATATATATATATATATATATATATATATATATATATATAGATAGATAGATAGATAGATATCTATCTATCTTGATCTATCTATCTAATCTATCTATCTTCTATTATCTATATCTATCTTTCATATATATATATATATATTATATTATATATATATAAGTATATATATATATATATATATATATATATTATATATATATAATATATATATATATACAATTTGAACAATGAAAAATAAACACATTGTATTTTGCATAGATCCATCTTAATACAGATCTACATGAGCCCAGAGGGATCAAATTTATTTATGTGCTAACTTCTTTTAGAGTTGAAAACTTATAGATATTAGCAAAGTTAATTGTTTAATTTAGTTGTTTGACAAACAATAGAAATCAACTTTTTAGCTTTACTAATTTTTTAAACTTCTCTAATATCCATTATATTTTTGAAATATTCTAAAATCTATTATTTTAAACTTCTTCCTTAATAATTTTATTATTCAATATCAAGAAAATTGATTTGGGTGAGCAATCCATCTAAATTTATGATTCTCAATGAAATTATTATTCATTCTAGTTAATTTCCAATCTGACGATGACACTCCATTACAAGCCAGACAAACATAATAACACTCCATTACAAGCCAACCAAGATGTAGTTTAATCTTAAAAACACTAAGGAAAACATCATAATGCACCATGACAAACCAGACAAGAAATACTTACATTGGTGCACCATAAATAGGCACTTCCTGTACTTTACAGTAAGATAAACCATTATTGGACATTACTAAAACATGAATTTCCATAGCAATTAAAAAATCAAGATATGCCATGTATTCCTTCTCTTAATCTCCCTATGTTCAAGATATGGTACCTAAAATGCCAACCCCCAAACGTATGGAATTGTTCATCATCATTTTGGTGTCGAAACACAAAATTTTTAGGAAATTAAGAAGAAAGCAATAGGGTCTTATTTAATGAATTTTTGTTGTTGAGCCGAGAGGCTTATTCTACAACCTAGTATGAGGGGATGCATTTTACAACCCAATATGAAGAGATGTGTAAGTTTGTCCATTTGTCTGTTCCCCTTAAAAAAAAAAAAAAAAAAAAAAAAACAAACAAACATTATGTTCTAAATAGAAAAATAATATTGGCTATAAGAAAATGATATGTTGTAGAGTAATTAGAAGTACAAAAATGTAGCAAGAAGTTTAAACTCTATATATATAATATATATATTTATTTATTTTATTTATTTATTTTTGTTTTGTTTATTTTTTTATTTTGTTTTGTTTTTTTTTTTTGTTTTTTTTTTTTAAAAATGTTTATTTGTCATATAAACTCTATTTAACATCCACAAATACAATTTAAACAATGAAAAATAACACATTGTATTTTTCACTCTAAAGAAATTTGCACATGAAGAAATTTGATCCCTCTCCACTCATGTTAGATCCGTATTAAGATGGATCTATGCTAGCTATGAAAAAACTAAAACTACTATGCAGCTTTAATCATGAAATGGTTTCCAGGTTCCCCTAGCCAAATTGAAAACTAATGTGGACAACGACTCAATTGGTTTGCACATCACCCTTTAGAAATATTGTTGGTTTCCATTTTGGAATCCCAAACACACCTTTATTGAGCTAGGGGGCTCATTCTACAGCGTAGTATGAGGGGATGTGTAAGTTTGTTCGTCTGTCCGTGCCCCTTTAAAATAAAAATAAAAATAAAAATTATCTTCTAAATAGAAAAATAATGTTGGGTATAATTACAACCCAGTATGAGGGGATGTGTAAGTTTGTCCATTGGTCTATGCCCCTTCAAAATGAAAAAAAAAAATATGTTGTAAATAGAAAAATAATGTTGGCTATAATTAAAAAAGATGAATATGCTGTAAAGTAATTAGAAGTAAAAAAAATGTGTGAATCAGAGGTTTAAATCTTATGCTTTTCAAAGATATTTCAACAAGAGACTTAAGTAAACTTTTTGAAGATGTATGTTAACTAATTTATGTTGATATCAACTTCACATATATATATCTATATATAGAAAAATAAATAATTTTTTGATCCCTCTCTGCTCATGTTAAATCCGAATTTAAAATGGATCTATGCTGGTTAATTCTTAATCGAGTTGGGAGTATAAAATCCATAGTGACCATTGACGAATTTCTCAAATTTCCCATTCTTGATTCCTTCCATACCTTGATCTTTTGACTATCACTTATACATTTTTATGTATGCTTGGCTACATAAAGGAAATTAGAGAAGTGCAAGTCTGTCATATTCTTGATGAGACCCTTCCTCACATTGGTTTCTTCAAACCATCAACTTTCAACTCTTCATAAACATTGATTTTGAGAGAAAGTTGAAAACCATATTCATGTTCTAGTCAATATGCATTTGTAAGTGAGCTTGAAAATCCTGTGATCATGGTATAACAAAATTCTTCGCATATCTCAACAAATTTCTCATCTTTTGTGCCATATCTTTGGTTTTCTTGTGACCATGGAGATATTTTTAATTGATCATATAGATGCATGAAATTCACATTTAAGAAGACATATTTGATCCCAAACTTTTCTCCAGGAAAAATTTCAACATTACTATGGCCTTTCAAACTATTGCAATACGATTACAGTCTTTTTCCTTATTAGCTATGGTATTTGGTGCCTCAAATTTAGGCTCATTGATGATTGAACTCCAATGCTTTCTTAGGAAAAAAAACATTAAAGTGAGAAAAGCACCAACAATGAATCTATTGATCTAGATTAGTGCTAAAAACCCAATGACCATATGTCCACACACCTTTACTAAAAATAAGTGTGAGAAGAGACAATTACATCTCAATTGAAGAAAGTGAACTTATACTAAAATTTTAGAGTCTCAGGCCTGGAAGCCTTGGCATCTGCTCCACCTAATATAATATTTTCAACTTTGGTCTATTGATTTTTCCATTTTTGGGTTCACTCTATTTCTACAAGTCTTTTTTCTCATTCTTGGGTTCACTCTATTTCTACAAGTCTTTTTTCTCATTTTTGGGTTCATTCTATTTCTCTATTAATTTATTCAATTTATTCTCAATTTCATGTATATGAAATCTTGCAATATGTAGAGCTTGTCATTCCCCACTAAGAACATAGGAGCTTGTCATTCCTCACTAAGAACATAGTAAAGTAAACCTAAATTCCCAACCTTTAGCTTCCCATCACCATTTAAATTCAAAATGTAAAAGAAATTTACTCTAGGCTAGTAGGAAGAATAAAACACATGTAAAGGATGAATCCTCTGTATTTCAATATGTATCCTTACCATGGGTATCATTTCATTAATTCTTTCAGTGTCTAGATTTATTGAAGGTCTTGCGAAACTGTCCAAAAAGCTAGTTTTAGACTTCCTAACCGCCTCCAATTCTGTTTGTCTAGTAAATTTGTTCTCTTATGTTTTTGAAAATTTATTTTCAGTACTATTAAGCAATATTTAAGATGGTTTTTTCTTCAACAATATGGAATTGGAAGAGTGTGGTGGTTGATGATGAATTACATATATCAACATAGATCTATCTTAACTACAGAACTAACATGCGCTCATAGGAATCAACTTTCTTTATGTGCAAATATTTTTAGAGTGCAAAATACAATGTGTTATTTTTTATTGTTTAATTGTGTTTTTGAATGCTAAATAGAAATATAATAAGCCCAAATAATATATATATATATATATATATATATAAAGTTGATATTAACTTAAATTAGTTATAACATAGATATTCGAATAGTTTATTTAAATATCTTGTTGAATTTTTTTTGAAAAATATAAGATTTAAACATTTAATTCAAACATTTTTTCTACTTCTAATTACTTTACAGTGTATTCATTTTTTTAATTATAACCCACATTATTTTTGTATTTAGAACACAATTTTTATTTTTTATTTTTACTTTAAAGGAGAACAGATGGACGTATAAGATTTAAACATCTGATTCACACATGGTTTTTACTTCTAATTACTTTAGAGTGTATTCATTTTTAAAAATTATAACCAACATTATTTTTCTATTTATAAAATGACTTTTAATTTTAATTTTTATTTTAAAAAGGCACGGACTCATGGACAAACTTACACATCCCCTCTTACTAGGCTATAGAATGAGCCTCTTGGCTCAATCAATATTTCTAGAATTTTATTTAGAAAAAAATGCTTTTAGAAACTCCTCTTGCTTTCTTGGTAATCTATATCAACACCTACCATAAATTTCTTTTTGCTTTCCCCTTGGGAATACTCCCACATCAACAACATCATACAACAAGGGCTCCCCACAGATTGGACAACTAGTCTGACAATACCTCTTTTCAAGAGCGGTGACGCCAATAAACCCTCCAATTATAGGACCATAATAATAAACCCTTTGTTTGCAAAGCTATTGGGAAGCATGCTAGAAAAGAAAATTAGCAGGTGTGCAGAAGAAAGAGATAAGTGTTCTAAAGGGTAAGCAAGTTTTAGACCTAAAAATTCCACAGTTGATCACAGTATAACTTTAAGGCACATCATTGAAAAAGTTTGGGAGAAAAAGGAGGAAGTCTTCTGTTGCTTTGTTGATTTCAGAAAAGTGTTTGACTCGGTTCCTAGGAATAAGATTTGGCACAAAATGGAGGAACTTGGGGTTCCTAAACATTTGAGAGCAGCTGTGTAAAGGTTGTATGAAGAGGTGAAAGTCAAAATTAAAACTTCAGCAGGCATTTTTGAAAGTTTTAGAAGCGATATCAAGGTCAAGCAAGGTTGCCCACTATCTCCTACCCTTTTTGGTTTATATATCGACAAGCTTGAGGAGTGGTTAAATTCGCAAGGGAGTGATGCTATCTATTTTGGCAAGTTTGTTATAAGGCTTCTTTTGTATGTATACGACCTTATTCCGATTGCTAAATCAGCTCTTGGTTTGCAAGAGCACTTACTATCCCTTGAGCATTTTTGTAGAAGTGTGGGGATGCAAGTCAATATTAGAAAAACGAAAGTAGTGGTCTTCTCTAAGAAAAGAAAACATAACCAACATAAGTTCTACTTTGAAGGCAACATTCTGGAAGAAGTTGCGGATTACAAATACCTCAAAATTGACTTCAACAAAAATCTAAGCTGGAATTGTTGTAGAAAGGAAAGAACTTTGAGGTGTTGGAAAGAATTTTATAATTTTCAAATAAGTGTAGAGAGGTGGAGTTATGGGACTGGAAAACAACTCAAACTCTTTTTGGGCTCCTGGTGATTCCGGTGATTCACTACGGTTATGAATTGTGGGCGAGCAGTACATTTGACATGCACTGGAGACAAATTGAGAAAATTGATAAGCATTTGATTACAAACGAATTTAAGATTAAAGGTGCAGTTCCTTATGATATCTTGTTAAGTGAAATAGGGACTGCTCCTATTGAAGCAATTGCTATGGTGCGAGTCATAATATATTTAAAAAAAATTGAGCAAATGGAAGAGGGTAGATGGCCTAAGGTTGTCTTTAATGAGAGATTGTGCAAGTGCAAAAATACTTGGATGCAACAAAATAAAAAAATGGTTTAGTAAATGGGGTATTTTCTTGAACGCGTGTCCCATAAACAACAAAGAGATAAAAAAATTTGTTATGGAAAAGTTCCACAAGCGTACTTGGGATAAGGAGCTAGGAAGAAAGAAAAATTACTATATTGAAGTGTTTAATCCCACTCATAGTCATCAACCAAAAGCATACATAGAGGCCAATATCTCTTGGAGAACCAAAATTCTTATTGCTTAGTTAAGGACTAATTCTCATCAACTCTCTTGTGAAACAGGGCACTGGAAAAGGCCAAAGGAAGTGTAGGAGGAAAGAGTATGCATTTTTTCTTCTTCCAGAAAAGTGGAAACAAAAAAAAAATCATTTTAGAATGTGAGGCCTTCAAAGACAATAGGGACAATTATGCAAATATGATGGTAGCTTGCACTTCGGATAATCTATTTAGTGAGGGGTTTGTCGAGAAGCCCAGAGCATTTATTTTGGAGCTTCATAGAAAAATGACCGAATACATCAAGCAAATGAAGAAACAATTTGTCCCATAGGCTATCTTTAGCCTCGTGGATGTTAAAATAATTTCATTTCAAGTAATAAATTGTATATATTTTTATTTATATACATGTGGATTCCATCTTTTTGTTGATATGTTGTGCACAAGGTTCTCCATCATGGGATGCTTCATGCAGTCTCTTGACACTTGGCCTAACAATTCAGTACATCTGGCTTGCTTGGCCCAACGATTCAGTATATGATTTAATTAACTTCTAATAACTACACATGGTTTAGTTAACTTTTAATAACTACATGTGGTATATATTTTAGTTAATGGTTTAGCTAACTACATATGGGTTGGATGATTTAACACATAATTCGGTCAACTACATATCCTGTAATAGTATTTCAAATTTTTGGTTTTACATTTAGGATTACATTTGCAATTCTAACTTAGGCCCAATTACATATTAAGTCATTTTTTTTTTAAATTTGAAAGAAATAGTGAAATTTTGACTTTGAATAATAGCAAAAGGAGATGGATTTAGAAAAATTGGAGAATAAGTTGTCAAAGGACAAAATTTATAAAGACTCATCAGATTGGAGGCTTAAAGGTGACAAAAAAATGGTGGGTTTTGCACAAATTATGAGAGGTTGATATTTTTTGACTTGTTTATTAGATATGAAAATAGAGCCCACAAGACAACCAAAAGTAATAAATTCTATTCCAATAATGTGATAACAACTAGGCTTGCAAGGAAGGGTGGCTTACTATCTAGTGTTGGGGCTGTCTGTGGCTGAAGGCGAAGATGATACATCAATGCAGGAGGGATAGAAGGGGCATTGGCCCTTGTGGCCAGCTAGGGGAGCAAGCAGTCAAGGCAGAAGTGTTGCATGAGGAGGAAGAGGAAGGGGCAGACGTGGAGGGCAAGGCCGCTCATACTCGAGCCCAGTCTTTGGGTCGAGTGGAGCAGCCATTGTCACTGGCAATGATAGTTGAACAATTACAAGACATTTCGGCAAACTTGAATGCCATTCACCAATAGTGGTATCATGATAAGAATGAGATTGCTTCTTATATGAATGAAATTTAGTATACCTAAGGTGAAATCCTGGAACGTCTTTCTTCGATGAGACGAAGCCAACATACCAAAAGCATAAGACTGAACGAGATAGAGGCACAATTGGTACATAGACTACCATGTGCATGAAGGGAACAACTCCCCTATGGTTCCAGGCTGTGCTCAAGACCCAAAACCCCCTCCTTGAAATGAATTTGGCTGGTTTTCTTTTGATTTTGCTTGTGTTTTGGGTTATATGGCTCTGTTATTTATGGGACTTATGTAAAAATTGGAAACATTTTCTATATTTTTGTGTTGCTTTTCTGGCTAACAAATCTGGTTGAAGTAAAGCCAAGAGAGCGATTTTTGTGGAAGAACTTTATATATATAAATGGATTTAGCCTAGTTAATAAGTTATTAATAAAATATTGATATTTTTTTTTTATAGAAACGGGTAGTGGATATATTATAATCTTGGCCTTAATGCCAAGGAGCAGATTACAAAGGGTGAGTCTAAAACGATAAGTGCCGAGCAGCCTTGCAAGACCGTGGCATTTATGATTAGCTCACATCTTTTTTTAGCTGCAACTATGTGATCAATTTTAGAGATTTTCCCAAGCTTGTGGGTACAAACAAACTGATTTAATAGAAAGCAATAAAACATTACAATATTCTAAATTAAGGGATTGGTTCCCATATTTCTTGACCTCCTCTGAGCATAGCACCATTCGTAAGAAGGGTTGCTTTGTTAGCTTTAGTATCTGCCTCTTTATTATTGGCTCTCAACACATGATAGAATTTTAAATTCTAGAAAGAATCACCAAGGTCTGAAATTTTGTGAATCAACCTTGCTAGCCTTAGGTCCTTTGGCTTAGAACGAGTCACCATAGTATTAATAATAACTTGAGAGTCTCCAATAACATTAACCTCCCTGATGTTCAACACTTTCAACATCTTGAGTCCTTGATAAAGAGCCAAAGCCTCTGCTTGGATGCTGGAACCGATGCCCAAGCCCTAGGCGAAACTATAAATCCTAGATCCAGCTGGGTTAAAAATAACTCCTCCAGCACCAGCTCTTCCAGGATTGCCCTTAGCAGCCCCATCAAAAAATAGAGAGTGCCTCTGATGGTTTGCAATCCATCCCTTGAGATCGTTTTCTGTAGCCCTTATTTGCTAAGATTTTGGGAGGGGGATGATCTTTCCCAAATTTTGGAGTTGTAGATCGGGCGAAGAGCCCTAATTTTTATCTTGCTAAGAGAGATTTAAATCATCTTTTTGGTCTCTCAGGCACTCTTTTAACTCACATTTAATTTTAACTGCCACTAGCTTGACGTCTTGCTCATTGTTTTTTAAAATCCTTTTGTTTCGCTCAAGCCAGATCTACCAGTAGGTAATTTTAGGGAGGATAAACCAAGCAACTCTGAAAATTTTGTTTTTTGGAGGAGTACCAGGGTACCTTTGTAGCCATTTTTCAAAAAAACCAACAATGGAGGAAGGCAACTCGGAGCTGACACTCAAAGTATTCAATAGCATGGACCAGATCTGCAAAGTGAAGGAACATTCTAGCATCAAAGGAGAAACGCTTTCCTGATTTACCTTGCAAAGTATACACCTTGAAGGGCCGTGGAAGCCACGCTTCTGTAGATTGTCGTTAGTCAAGATTTTGGAGTGGCATAACAACTAATTAAAAAATAAATTTTAGGCAAAGAGGGGTTGTACCAAATCCCTTTCCAAGGCTTTGGATTCCTAGCCACATGGGCGCTCGCATAGCTTGGCGTATCCCTGTGCAATGGAATAACCACTAGCCTACACACCCCAACCTCTAGAATCCCTTTTTTGCATCCGCATTGGGGCCAATCCGTGAAGCTTGGAGAGCAGTTCCTCGTGTTCTATAGCCAAATCTGGGGGCATTTCAATTTTCCAGCCAGCCCAACATGAATCCTGCCAGGCTGGGATATCCCATAGGGAATGCACTCCAACATCGTTCATCCAACTGCGTAACACATGGAGAGAGGGATAGTCTCCTAATGGCTCATTGTTCATAATTCTGTCTATCCAAAGGTTGATCCTTTTTCCATTGCCAGGGACCCAGAAGGCATGAGTATTTATAAGATGACAGACTTTTGAATAGAGCTTCTAGAAGGGCAAGTTCAAGAGTGACAGAGGATGATCTAGACAGCGGGAACGCTTGCCCTTAAAATATTTTTTCTAATGAGCTATATGAGCCCAGCCAGGGTTAGGAGCAATAATTCTCTAAATGAGCTTAGCTCCCATGGTGATATTTTGGTATCCAAGATTTTTGAAGTTCAAGCCTCCTTCCAAGAGTGGTTTGGATATGGAATCCCAACTGACTAATGAAAATTTTTTCTCATTTTTCTTGCCCCCCTTCCAAAAAAATTTCTGAATAATCTCCTCTATTTTTCTGAGAATCCCAGAGGGAGCAAGAAGAACAGAAAACTGAAATAAGGTAAGACTATTAAGCATAGATTTAATGAGGACAGAATTACCAGCAATGTTGAGCCAGGAAAAGCCCCACGTAAGCAGCTTGTTCTTAAATTTCTCCATTTGGGGAAGCCAATCTTTGATGAAGGCTCTTTTAAGAAAAACAGGAAGGCCCAAATACTTGAAAGAAGTCTAGTTTGAGGAGGCTGTGAAACCAAGGGTTCTGGAAATGGAATTGAGCATACTGGAAGTGGTATACTAGCAATAGATATGGCATTTTCCATTGTTTAAACTGCTTCCCGAAATCAGACAAAACTCATCTAGGACTCCTTTAAACCTGGAGGCTATGAGCATAGAGGTAGCTCCCAATAACAAGGTGTCATCCGCAAAGAGGGCATGGTTGATTTTTTTAACACCTCTTCTTATACATAACCCAGCAATTTCCTGATCCATCATTTTTTTGTCTAAATAGAAGCTGACGATAAAGGCTTGAAGAACAAACAGAAGGGGTGAGAGTGGGCACCCCTCCCTGATCCCTCTCGTGGCTTTGAAAAAGTCAGCAGCTCTACTGTTTACTAAAGGAGCGATCCAAGCCTTTGAAATGTAGGCCCGAATCCAATTTATAAAGTTCTCCCCAAATCCAAATTTGTGTAAGAATTTCAGCAGAAAACTGTGGTTGACTCTATCAAAAGCATTTGCTAAATCAAGCTTGACAACCATACCTTTTTCCTTGCGACTGATACTTGAGTGGATTGCCTCTTGGACCAGCAAGTAGTTGTCCACTATCTATCTCCCTTGAATGAATCCTCCTTGGTTTTCCGGAATGACTTTGGGGAGGATGAGCTTAAGCCTCTTAGCAATAACTTTAGCAATCAATTTATAACCGATGTTACATAATGATATCAGATGAAACCTGTTGAACGTGTTGGCTCCTTTCTCTTTGGGAATGAGAGTAAGAAAAACAAAGTTCGTGTTGCCTCCGATTCTCTGGCAAGCTTGGGACTTGATAACCATTTTGTATAGGTATTTTTCCACAATCTGTCAACAAGATTGGAGGAATATAGCTGTAAATCCATCTAGTCCAGGGGCTTTATCCAGGTCCATATCGAAGAGGGCATCCTTGACTTCATTCTTAGTGACTTTAGCTTCAAGAAGGTGATTCATTTCAACAGTAATCAAGGAGGAAACCACGTCAATCATATCAGAGCTTTGGTCCAGATTTTTATCTTCGCTATACAGGCTTTGAAAGTGAAGAGAGGCAGCTTTTTTGATGCTTGCATTGTCTTTATGAGTAATGGTGCCATCTTTGATTTCAGAAATGGCATTGGTACATTTCCTTGACTGAGCTTGTTTATGGAAGAAGGAAGAGTTCCTGTCCCCTGTTTTAAGCCAAAGATTGCGTGACTTAATTCTCCAGTACTCTTCTTCTGCTAGACAAGCCTTGTGGAAGTTTTGCTGGAGCTGGGCTTCTTTGTCTAGAAATTTTTGAATGTTGTTCGGATTTTCCACAGTTTCCATGTTTTGTTGTCGACGTTTCGAGTCTGAAACTAGACTCATCATCAGGACAAATTGTGAGGAGAAAAGAAGGGATTTGGTAGGTATAAATATGACAATTGCAGAAAGTGAAGACAAATGGCCGCCTCTTTGTTTTCTTAATTATAATCTAATTATTATTATTGATATTTAAGTCCTATGTTTTCATAATTTAATACCTAAATTGTTATTCAGATTTTTATATTAATAGTTAATATTTTTTTATTTTATTGATATGC